>CM021529.1:13792998-13808121 GCA_010994315.2 Pisaster ochraceus
TCCCAAGTTGTAGGCTATTCTAGAGATTTAACAAAGTCATCTCTTTATGTTTTACGATTTCCTGTTGGTTTGTCTTCCTAAATGTTCATCTACCCAAAGAGAAAAGGGGTTTTGTAACAAATAATCCACCTTTGCCGTCGTTAAAATCAAATGTCTAAAGATGTACAACATTGTCCCCAACCGATTGCATCCATTATTTTTAAACAAAATGGCCTGAACTTCACTTTTACGTTGGTTTCACTTTTTTTTAAACATAGTCTTGCTTTCTCTCACTTTTCCCCAATGTAGAAATAGCAGGCACTCTGTGTTTTAGTTTTGTATTTTGTCGACTGAAGATTGTTGACTTCTTTTGTCAGGTCAGTAATGAAGCGCGAGATGAAGGGCCGTCGAATTTTGTTTTGTATACACGGCCGTTGAGGGCCACGATAATTGCGTCAACGGAATGATATTAGCGTACAAAAGTCATGGCTTTTCCCTTTCAGGTTTTCTCTATCAACAATAACAATGTAAACACTTGCAACTTTACAACAAACTGACCCCCTTTTCACAGGCGCAATTATTATGGATGTGTATTTTTTCCCCCTTCTGAGTCTATTCATGACTACCGTTGCAATCCCCCGAGTTGTTAGGCCCAAGGGCGCAACAGCTACACGGTGACGGACTGAGGGGGGAAGCCAGAGCTCCTGGGCCCCAGGCGGTCAGCTCCAACCGCACGGTCCAATTTTCTCTGGAACGAGTCACGCGTCGAGTCAGAAAAAAAAGACCTGAACACACACACACACCCACACACACAAAACCCACAAAATCTGTACCATAGCAATTTCATTCATTATTTTTGCCCATTAAAATGAAAGGGTATGATTACAGAGCCTTTGGGTTGATCGTTTATTAATTGATAAATATTTATTGGCTGAAGAACTTCCTTCGCCTGTGAACCTGAAACCATCACTTTTTGAAAAAAAAAAGCACTTGTCCGAGTGTGTTGCACTTTTAACTCCCCTCTTTGCCTGTCCCCTAAAAAATGATGGACAGTCTTGAATAATTTTAATCATGGGAAATGTTTTCGTTGACCAAACTAAGTGTGTGTCACTGGGACTGAAATGCCGTTTGTAATTTGCCACTTGTTGTAATAACCTCACAGAACACGGAGCGCTATTGTCCAACCCCAAATCGTACAATGCGGGACTATGGAGTATTGAAAGAAATTACATTTCATTTAATGGGCAGGATGTAGGTTTTCAAAATGGGTGGGCGGGATGTAGGTTTTCAAAATGGGATGGTAGTCAAGTCCAATATGGGTTAGTTATGCGCTTTATGATATGAGGCCGTGTCCGAAACGGCCACTTTGGCTACAGCTACAGCTAGATCAGCGCGTCTGCCAGTGTTGAAGAATAGGCAGACGCGCGCGATCTAGCTGTAGCTGTAGCCGAAGTCGACGTTTCGGACACGGCCTAAGTATGACATATGGGGCCTTTTCCAAACCTCGGCTTGGGTTCCAGCTCCCGATTGAGCTCCGTCATTGATATTGGAGCAGTGTGTACATTTTCACGGTGTTTTCAACTTCAAACGGAGCCCGGAGCCGGAGCCCAAGCCGAGGTTTGAAAAAAGCCCATGGCGCACAGGAAGAATCGCTGGCTGGAGGGCCATCGCATGTTTGACCTTTGACACAAATAATGTTCGGCCACTTTCCAAAATGGCTGCAAATCGCTGTTATTTACCTTATGTACAATACATGACAACAGATGAATGTAAAATGTGTCCCTTGGCCAAGCAAATCTGGACTAAAGTACCTGGTGCATCTCCAGTCATAAGCGTCATTGTTGATTTATTTAGAAAGGGCGGCCATTGGGAAATAAGTTCGCCATTTGGTCAGTTTCACTTTCTTTGTGACTCAATGTGCATTCAGTGTGATGTCATTAAAGTTTGGAGGGGTTGATGTGCAACTGAAATGAGTTGAGCCTTCTAGCCACTTAGAAAGAGAGAGGGGGGTGGGGAGGGGAGGGGAGAGAGAGAGGGGCGGGGTGGGACTGATTGCCCAAGAAGCCTTAGAAGCGATTAGGCATGTGAAGAGTGCCACAAAGTAGGCTTGTGTTAACAGTCCTGGCCAGGGAGGTTTTGAGCAGGATGTCTCCTTCTATAAGTGGCAAGCGAGAGTCATGTCGTCGGTGTCAGTGATCGCTGACAGTGGGGCGTAAACCGGGTCAGAAATGAAGAAAACGGGGGCAGGTGGTCATCAGTGGGTCACCCTGGAGAGGGACAGTGTCAATGGGATACGAATCAGTTACACCCTCGGAAACTGCGAGGACAACTGCATCTAAGATCTTAAACATCATGGGTATGTCGGTAGAGTCGAATGCCTTGAAGCCCTGCAACCGGGGGGCCTCGCCAAGTTTAATTTGCATTGTGGGAATGGTGGAGTTGTTCTCCAAATCTCTGAATAATGGATGTTTTCATGAAGTTTTTCAAACTGCGTGGCCTAACGATCTTCACCCTCGATAAATACAGTGTGCGGGCGCTCACCAGACAGCTCGATATGCTTTCTCGTCGTTATGTAGTGCGCAGTCCTGCCGCGTCGAATTCGGCTCGGCAGGGGCGCTTGGCTCGGTGGCTCTGCCTTCGTAGCCATAGCCGTAGCCACTAACTCGGAGACGGCTGGACACTGGAAATCTCCAAAATCTCTGGATGAAAAAAGTGTTTCAAACCTCAGATGGACCATCAGCCTCTCCTTGTATACAATACAGTGTGTGTGTCTTTTCGAAACCACAGCCTCACATTCAGCTCCGGCTTTTGACTCTTGTTGACTCTTGTTGACCCTTGATGATTACTGGTGACTCTTAATGTAGCCTTGCTTACAACATCCGATGTTGAATGATGGTATAAATTCATCAGACCTTCCATCCTCCAGTTTTCAACAAACACATCATGCAAGCAGCCTGTTATAAATTAGTCAAATAAGTTGTCCCGTTTGAGTGAAAGTAGCGAAACTCTGTTGATGTTGTGTTTTTGGGGGCTTTTTTTTGTCGGGGCTTCTTGACTAGACGTTCTAAAAGTTGGGGGGCCCCAGTTCAATTTCCTTTGCTTTGCTCTAGAATGGCAAAGGTCGTGGGTTCGAATCTAATCCGAGTATTAATACACCTGTGGTTTTTTTCACCTGACTGGGGGAAAGTACAGAGTATACAGTTCTTTACACTCATCGGTGTATTGTATTATCAATTATTCTTTGTCCTCGATGCAAATTTAAAATCTATGGAAACAATTCTCTTGTGAATTTCTGCTGGTATGACATTATAATCGGTGAAACTTCCGATTGGAACTAATCTATTCTGTTTGGTGATAACTACTAATACAGTAGGCTTACTTTGTCGCAACTAATATCAGAATGCCCAAGCAATATTTGGAAGCTGATTGGTTTGAAGTCAATACAATAAGTATCCCTGCCCAATAATATCTGTGCCCCGTTTTTTACCCCTGTTGACGTTCTGAATGGACATCTTTTGAAGCCTTGCCAGTGTCGGTGAATACAGAACCAACATTCTTATTGACTTTTCTGCCCATTATGCTTTTATTCTCACAGTGCGATGGGTGACTTTGATTGTATTTGCCCGAGGTTGAATACAAGTGTATATTATACCCTTTTATTGTGTGTCTGTAGTCTTTTGGGAGGTGGACTGAAGTGTAAAGTTTACTCACGTTAAACTCGCCCTCATTAGGTACATTCCACCTTGCGATGATGTACATCACCACAGAGATGTAGATAGAATCAACATTGGTTTATAAACACATGGGTCATGGAGGGGGTGTTGACTGTTGGCTCTGGCATCATCTGGATTTTTAAGAAACACTTTATTAATTGGAATAGAGTTGTTGTGTTGTGACCGACTGGTCTAGTTCACTTGATTAACGTTCTGCTGTTGTTCTGAATAGGACACCATTTTACGTGCTATACGCTTACGCCAAAAGTAAAATGGTTGCTTTGACTTGTGTTTTGTCAAGTATAAGTTAAGGGCAGACCTGTTGTTGTTGGCAGCAGAGTGTGGGTTCGAATCCCGGTCGCGGCATGCGTGTCCTTCAGAAAGTCACTTAACCATTGCTTCGTCCTTCGGATGGGACGAGAGCCGCGTAGTAACTCCCACCCAATTAGCCATATATTTAGCAAATCTGGGAAATTTTTTGAAAGAAACTGATTTCAACTGATAATGGTAGGTATGGGTGGGGGGGGGGGGGTCATTGAAACTACCGGGGGTCTTTGACCCAAATTTTTGTCAAAGTACGTCGTGTTGGCTTCTTTCAAATTTTCTCCCAGATGAATCTGAATTTTGGAATACTAGTAGTTCCTGTGTGTTTTGTAAACCAACGTCAAAGAACACGGAACGCTCATCCGGAAAGAAAAGTGGGTTTCCCACCCGGTGTTTCTGGTGTGGTTTGGCAGCAAATTGCTTCACCAAATCCAGATTATTTCTGAACCGGAACTGTTTAGAGTGTGTGTGTTTATTATTAACTAGGTTGGAAGTTATTTACTTTACTCCTCCAAAAGCCCAATGTTTTTGTAGGTTTTGAAACGCTAAAGTGAATCTTGTAGAGATTTGATGGTAGCCGTCTAATCACTGGGGTGCAGTCTTCTGATTGTAACGCACTGCTGGACACGGTTTTGAATTATTAAGAAGTTAACCTCGATTTGTCAAACGTGATTAGTCAGCCTTGACTGGTCGTTTAGGGGTTATCCGTTCCGCTTCGTTACGTCAATGAACGAAATTGTGGACACACACTCGTGGACGCTCATTTTTAAACTATGAATATAAGAAGTTATACTTGGCAATCAGACTAAAATTGTTTAGATTGATTATCCAAAATGGAGCAATTTTCTCTCTAATTTGGGTTATTCTTGGGTTCTTTTCGGATAAACAGTGTTGTTGCGATGTCGTTGATAACAAGCTGTAAAATCTCAACTGTGTCCCGTTTTGTCTTTTTAGGAATACCTACTCCAACAAAGATATGCCTGTTGGAACACGCAGCTTTCTTTACAAGGGAACCCACTTTCTTTTCAAAAGAATCACATACAATAATAATAATAAAAAAAAATACATGGTGTTTTGACAAATGATCTTCATTTAGCATCACTTACTTTTCACGTAACCCGTTCCGAAATTTATTTTATACGGGTGCTCGCCTTTTGACTGCTTTGGTAGGGCCCTCGTGCTGTTTGCTTATCTTGCCTTGCAAAATTAGAAAAACGAAACAAAATTCTAGTAGGCCTACGTAAAAGTGGTATTATTATTTCAGAGGACAACTTTACATCTAGTATTAGTTTTAGATTTACAATTCTCTCGATAATCTTCTTTGACAAAATATACAATACTAACATCTTGAGGCATTCGTATTATGCAAACCTGTAACACAGAGGGCGCTATAACGACTTCAGACGGTGCACCAGATTCACTTCTCGAGCCAAATAGGACCAACTTTAACGCCAAAATTTATCAAGTCTCCTCAAAAGTTGAGACACAAAACCCCCCAGATTGTGGTAACCTGTCATAATTACACAACATATCAGTTGCATGACCCCCGAAACGTCATTACTCAAAAGATTTTGAGGGCCTACAAATTATGATAATCAGTTGACGCATGAATTTGGCCTAGTGTGGTGCACCTACCGCACAAAGTATTAGCACCTCATCCTAAACATATTTTTGGACAACTAAACCATTTTTTTTCCTTTTCTTTTTTTTTTTTTGGTAGGTTAGCCGTTTAGCTTTTGAGCTATGCTCATCCAAAATAAACACCCGAAAGACTGGACTAGCCAGACTCTGTCTTGAAAAATAGCCTTGCACCTTTTAGCATACAGGGCAATTTTCAGAGGGCTAGTGTAACACAAATTCTCCATGTTGAATTGAGAGTCAGCAACCCCAGTATTGTACCATTGTTCAACAGCCCATCAAAGCCATGACTTTCACATCGTTGATTTAGAGAACAGTTTGTGGGTTTACATTTTGTCATAAGAGGCTCGGCGCATGGTTTTTCTGTCCATTCAGTGTCGTGAAGCCCAGGGCACGATCTTCATCCGCAGGGAAGGGAAATGTCGCCACCATTTGTTCATGTTCAGTCTATCATAGTGCATATTACAACAACGGGCACTGATTCGGTGAAAAAAACCCAGGGTTGCCATGGTCTTTTCACTTCCAGACTCGATGTGACAACAATAGAGCGGAGAAAGACATGACAGTTTGTTGCTATGTAATCATGTTGACTTTCCTCTCGTCTTAACCAAGATGGCTGATGGCTGGACCCATATAATGCGGTCGCATTATTTAGCGACAATTCGACTACTTCACAACTCAACAAGTGTAAATTGCTCTTCTAGAACACCGGTTGTTCTTACGAGGAAGAAAAACGACAGGGCGCACCTGTTCCGCGGGTTGTCTATAGTCAAAATCGCACAACGGGAAATGTACCTTCTTTAATTTCGACAATTATTTTAAATCAGCAAAGTACGGCTTAGGCCTGCACATGTAAAATATCGCATATTCGGCCCACCATGTATTGCCAAGATAAAGCATTGCATGTTGAAGATGTGAGCCACCATTAGAGGGCAGTAAGTGGCATGCCCACGCTGTCATTATTGTTGTTTTTTGTAATGGTATTGCATCAATAAAACAAACTCACTTTGTTTGCTTACACGCGTCGATAACCGCAATTTTCCGCGTAAATAATAACAACATCACAAACCAAACGCTTCACCGGGAAGTTTGCGGCCTTCATGTTGTCATCAGGTCTCGCACTATATTTCCTTTGTGGATACAATTTCCCATGATTATTATCATTTTGAAGAAAAAAAAACCCCAATCTAACCTCAACTTTAGTAAAGTGTTTATTGAAGGACTTTGTTTTTGTTTTCATAATATTCATAAGTTTACTGAACCGATTAAAATACTGTGTTATCGATGCTGGCTGGATAGCGAGTTCATCTTTTTTGCTAACGTTTTTGACCCACATTTCAGGGTTGCTTTGCGACAAAGGTAAAATTCAAGTCGAAAGCATTTGTTGCTCCGTTCAGACTACAATAATTTTAAAACCTTCTTAAAGAAAAATAACTCTGGTTGATGGAGATTTGAATCTTGTCCTATCCCTCGGTTTTTCGGCGGTAACGATTCGGTGAAAACAACTGAAATCTTTTCATGTTTTGGCCAGGGATTTAGGGCTCTTCATCTATTTTGATAGCGGCCACCGGAACAAGCTAGTGATTTACAACAAAGGCCTCTGATACTGCTTTCTGGACGTTCACAGTGTTTTAGATGGAAATATTTCTCAGGAAGATTGATCCTGGTGAGCTCTCCTCAGATAGAAAGTAATCAATATTCGTGTTTGATTACAGACCCTTTTAATAACGATAATAAGTAATAACAATATTGACTTTTTATAACAGAGCTCAAGTTTGTCATCCAGACGCTGATGGCGCTCCATTTACTTAAATCCTGAAATGTACTATTACAGGAATGATAGAGGTGACAAAACAGTCGCAGACGGTATTATCTTGTGTGATCACAGAAAATAACCAACATGTGAAAATTTGGGCTTAATTTGTTGTGTGAGTCAGGAGAAAATAGTGAAAAACCAAACACACCTCATCAGCATTGTAAACACACTGTCCTTGATTTTGGCCGTAACAACCGAAATCAGCTGTTTGCTTTGGGTTTTGTTCAGGTTCTCAGATAAAGTTTTCTCAAATATGACTTTATTTCAGAGGGAAATATTGTACCCCAAGGTTCTAGTATGTGAACTTCAAAATCAGCACGCTTTCAGAGTAAAGTTAAACAGATGTTTTACTCCTTACCATTCCTGTGTAATACCTTTAAACCATCAACGCTCCCTGGGGAGTATAGAGTATGTAGCGCACCAACAAGCTAAATAAATTACAAGAACCATCTCTGCCCTCATCACAGGTACCCATTTACCCCTGGGTGAAGAGAAGCAATTATAAGTCAAGGCTTCGGCTTACAAGCTCCGCCCGCCTGTTTCGAAAGCGCTCGTTTATAACGTTTGACTGACAGCCTTTACCTGGAGCCCAAGCCACAGCAGTGGTTCGGCCGCAGGGTCATTTCTACCGATCCTGTAGATACATTCTGACTTCCTTAATGGGCAATTACATTCAATAAGCCTTTTGCAAGGTAGACTTTGAGTAATGTCTGGTTAGGCATATGTATATATGACTCAAATGTGCTTTGTCACTTTGTGCGGGGCAAGTTTTTGTAGGGCAACCTGAGGATGGACAAATGTCCCTTCACGGTGAACCAGGAGCCTACTGGTCAGAGGCACGCACTATGGAAACAAACCTTCCGTGGTCCACCTTGGCCCCACGTATTAACCCCCCAGTTATGGTGGCCTGAATCTCATGTGGCGTCCACACCTGTCCACAGGCGTCCACCTGACCCACATTCATCAAAAGGTTTTGTTAAAAAATTACAGTAATTTCAGTCGCTGGGCTTTACATTCTTCGGAATCCTCGATCGAGTTATACAATTTGATTGACTTTGTTGTTGTTGCTGCTGTTACTGTTTTTTTTGTGGTTGTTGTTGTTGTTATTGTTGTTGTTGTTGTCGTTGTTGTTGTTGTTGTTGTTGTTGTTGTTGTTGTTGTTGTTATTATTATTATTGTTAATATTTGGGTTTTGGGGGGAGAGTTATGTTTATTACAATAGTTTGCCTAACGGTTCAACTGATTCATTAGGGGGAATATTGAATAATCATAAATTATTAGGTTATGATTTGAATAATCTCGAATTGTTACTTTGTTTCGGAAATCAACAAGTTATCGCTCTGATATTAGCACTAATCGGTGCAGTTCGAGGCTTGTGAATAAGTGCACAGAGCCGGAAGAGAGTCGATGGCTCGTCCCGTTGTTGAGCAAGTTCCCGACACAGGGCACCCCTTCCGCACCGCAAGACCTAATAACAAACAATTAACGGTCGAGAAGTTGTAACCCAGGCCCAAGGATTTCGCTCTTATATAGTCTTATCTGTATTAGATTTAGATTTATGATTTCGATATCGCTTGTACTATACAATGTTATTACTACGTTAGCTACATTATAGGTAATAGTTGAATGTTGAGCAAAGTCAACGTTGAGGTCTGGGTTTAATGCATAAATGCAATGTCAGTTTGCCACTGTGTTCATAACGACCCAGACTGCCAGAAATTACCTCACACTTACAAGTAATTAAAGCAACTTCCGTCTGACTGACACCCTTTTGTTTCCTCCATTGTCTGAAATTTGAA
Source organism: Pisaster ochraceus (assembly GCA_010994315.2). Taxonomy (NCBI): domain Eukaryota; kingdom Metazoa; phylum Echinodermata; class Asteroidea; order Forcipulatida; family Asteriidae; genus Pisaster; species Pisaster ochraceus. The sequence continues at coordinate 13,802,268 of CM021529.1, forward strand.
AATGGCGGACATTAATTGACAATGTGCCTGATAAGATGAGGAAGGTGCCCACAGGCTCTTTTTAAACCTAGATTCATGAACCGAGGTCACGCCCTTGTAAGTGCTCGTTCTAAATCTGAAAGGAAAAACACATAATTTCGAGGCATATTTGTGTGGAGCATTATGTTCTAATTTGAAACATCTTTCCAATCGTAGGCATGTCCGAAAGCGCCAAATCCAAGGCATCGTGTCCCTTTAAGAAATGGTAGGCTGCCCTTAGTATAATATTGTCTTTTTTCAAAGTTCGATTGATCGTGTATAGCACCGGCGGATTTTTACGAAATTCATTATTAGTTGGAATAAAGTTATTGTGTTTTGGCCGACTGGTCTAGTTCACTTGATTGACGTTCTGCTGTTGTTCTAAATAGGACACCATTTTACGTGCTACGCTTATGGTTGTTTTGACTTGTGTTTTGTCAAGTATAAGTTAAGGGCAGACCTGGGGCCGATTTCACAAAGAGCTAAGATTGATCGTAACTGCAAATCAATCATAGTTGCTTAGTAAAGTGTGATGTCACAATGTAAATCACTATGGTGATACTGACAATTTGTCTTACGATGGATTTTATTGCTTTGTGAAATCGACCCCAGGGCCCAGTTTCATGGCTCTGCGTAGTGCCGAATTCTGCGCTTACGACCATCTCTCTTCGCTTACTCTGCAAGCGCCGAATTACTGTGCTGTCTGTGTAAGCGAAGAATGCTTAGTAACGTAGAGTACGCAGGCGCACAAGTAAACATTTCACCATGCCTTACTTGTCGAGTAACAGTTTGATTTTAGCGTGTAGTACATTTCTGTGAAGAACCAAATCACTTTTACATCACCCAATCACTTTTAAAGCAGCCAAAGCATTAGATATAGACCCTTTTGACTAAATAAAATCAATTCAAGCAAAACTGTATTTTGAGATGAGCCCACATGTCTCTTTCTGCTCAATCAACCATTTCTTTGAATAACGCCCTTTGTTTACACAACTAGCAAGGCTGAGTAATTGCTGAACAATTCCTATGGGAATTCTCGAGAGCGGGTCAATGTTGGATTGTGTTAGTTAAAAACAAACCCCAGGTAGTGATAAGACATTTGGCATGCTATTTGGCTAGGTGCAGTTGTAGAACGTATGTTTTTTTGTTGACTTTTTGAAGAAGAAAAAAATGGCGGACTAATTACTTTTGAATTCAAAACTGTTACTCAATTAGTGAGCGATGGTGTCACGGAGGGTTAAAATACTGTGTTATCGATGCTGGCTGGATAGCGAGTTCATCTTTTTTGCTAACGTTTTTGACCCACATTTCAGGGTTGCTTTGCGACAAAGGTAAAATTCAAGTCGAAAGCATTTGTTGCTCCGTTCAGACTACAATAAGTATTTAAAACCTTCTGAAAGAAAAAGGTAACTCCGGTTTATGGAGATTTGAATCTTGTCCTATCCCTCGGTTTTTCGGCGGTAACGATTCGGTGCTGACGAAGCCTTTAGGTGGAGCCCAAGCCACATCAGTGGTTCGGCCGCATGGTCATTACTACCGATCCTTTAGATACATTCCGAATTCCTTAACCGAATACCCGGGACAGAGTTTTAAAAATAGCTTTCCTGGAAATCTCACAAGAAGAGAGAAAACACAGAGAAGTGGCTTTGAGGAAGAGTGATATCTTTCTTTAGAATAAGCTGAATTCTTAGTCTCTATAGTTATCTGGGAAATCTGTGAATAACTTTAAGACCCCGAACAAGTTGAACCATAATATGTACCTAGAATCTAAGTTAGTTTCATGATGAAGGAGCTTTGGCGGTTTAGCACATTCCGGTAAAATCGCTCACTTTTGTAGCTCACCTCAAATACTGTGAAAACAATCAACAAGTGCCCTTCGAAAGGCCATATAAAATATAAAATAATTATGTAATGGTGTGGGGGTAACGCCTACATTTTTCCTATTTTACTTAATTCTGTATTTATTTGCTTATTATTTATTACTATTTTTTCCGGAGGTTTAAACAATAAATCACAATTGTTAAAATCATCCCCTTAGAATTTCGAATAGAGAGTTATTTACTAATGGTCAGCAAGTAAAACGTGACAACGTCACAGGCCAAACGCTTCACCGGGAAGTTTGCCCTTTATGTTGTTAGGTCTCCCACTTATTATTTCCTTATTGGACTCAATTTCCAATGTTTGTTATCATTTAAAAAAAAATAAAAAAATAACCTCAACTTGAGTAAAGTGTTTATTGAAGGACTTGTTATTGTTGGCAGCAGAGGGTGGGTTCAAATCCCCCAACAAACAAACAAGCAAACAAACAAACAACAGTTCAAATTTAAACAGTGACGAAGGAAGTCATTGTACATTATTAGAGGTGAGTAAACAAGAGCTTGTGAATTGAAATAGAGGCACATGATGAGAAAAAACATATGTTTGTCATCACTCAGTGTGGAGCTATGAGGAGCGATGCTGGTAGATCAATCAGAGGAGAAGCCCAATGCGGAGTCCGTTGGAATAACATGGTGTTCACAAAATCATCTGTGGGCTGATGCTGAGAACGATTAAGGCAATACCGAATGGAACGTCCCATTTTATAACACAGATTGGTTTGTTTTTTAAGCAACTGTATCAAGACAGGAGTCAAAATGCTGCCGGAAGTTAGTAAGTACCAGGAGCCACGTGATCTTTTCCTACAGTCACGAGCAAATTCCATGGTACTGACTCACACTGCCGAATTCTCGAATTCTGCACGTACGGCCCATAGAATCACATGGTTTACAGGAAACCGTAAGCACATGAATCTGTGGTAAGCAGAGCCAGAGATTGGGCCCATTCAGTTATTTAGCTTGGATTTGAACAGTGGGACTGCAACTTGTTTTCACCGAAAATCCACACAGAGCGCAAACCACAAGCACACTCTTTAATTAATTATCTTGAAAATAAATGTGTTTACCAATTGTTTAAAGGCTGAGTGTGCACTAAATGTGGGTGTCGTTGTAGGCTGCTAGTAATACTTTTGTAAGGATGAATTTGTCCCCCTTCTTTTTCGACTGATGATTCCCAAAAATGTATTGATTTAGGTTCAATGGGGTCATGAAGGTTTGAAGAATTTAAACTGAAATTTTGTTTGTGTTTTAATTAATAGGGGCTTCCCTAAACTTGTTGTTGTTGTTTTTTGTTTTTGTTTTTTGCTGGACTGACTTAAATCAAACTTAACTCATCCGGTTTTTTTTCATGGGCCAGCAAGAGTGATGTGCATATTTTGAAAAGTGTGGGGGGAAAGACGAAAGCGGGAGTTCGCAAAACTGCATGATGAACAATCGTCATAGCCTAAATTGTGTCCGTATAAGCGGTGGTATTTTCATCAATAACCATATCAATGAATTCCTGATTTGAAGATCTATTATACCAGAACTTCTTTTGCATCGCCGTCTTCGCAATTCAACGAGCATTTATGTTCAACATTGATGAAAAATCAACGAAGCACACAAGGCACATTATTCGGTGGCATCGAGGAGGAAACTTTAAAACGAGGTGCCCCCCCCCCACCCAGCGAACGTTCATCGAAAACTGGCCGTGCAAAACACGGCTGCACGGCTCGCTAGCTATAACTGCCCATAGTTGATGAAAATGTGCGTTCAGTTTCAGTGAACACGGACCCAAAATCCATCGAAACCTCGAGAGATCCCTCAACAAACATGGCCGCCCTGCGTCGAAGCTTACGAGTACGTGAGGAATACAACAATATGTACAAAGGAGGCTTTCTCTGAACCAGGCCTCGGTTTCACGAAGCACTAAGATTCATCTTATGTTGAGTTTCCAATATCACCATAGCGATTTTTATTGTGACACCACACTTAAGATCAAATAGCTCTTTGTGAAATCGGCCTCAGGTCTCACGGAAACCGTAAAAAGAAAAGATATGTGATAAGGTGGCCACATTATCCCGCATACTGTAAGAATGTCTATTGAGAATTTCCTTTGGCAGGAATGTCAAGAGCATTAAATCTTTTGATTTCTAAATCATAACAAATGCCACAGGCTTTCTGTTTGTTTTCATCCATACACCCCTTTCTGCTGGGATGTAGAACAAAGACTCATGCCAACAGCTTTATTGCACGTTCTGCATTTCTTTGGAACTCCCTGCTAGTGCATGTTTCCCTCGATCCTATACAATCTAGACTGTTTAAGGAGGAATATCAATTCCTACCTTCAGCCTTCCTTAGTTATTTTCATCTGAAATACTTTCTTCTTGTAGCCACTTATACCAAGAGTGACTTTTAAACTTGTTCTTGCATATCTTTTTTTAAAGGGAGTTATCATTAATATATTCTGAAAACATTCCAGAAAGGTATAAGCACGACATCGAACAACGACAAGAGACAAACAAACTCAAAACCTAAAACTCTATAAACGAACGATATGTTTTTACAAGAAGCGATCTTCTTTTCAACTGGGTACCGGGTCCTCTGGTTGACTCATCTTTACCATTTTTACCGGTGGAAGTTCAGAGCGGAATCAAGCAATGGGGGACCAGTACCAGTCTCTAGGAAACGTCTACCCGATGACAACCGGCTTGTCTCGTCAATCCGAGTTAATTACTGTTATTTCAATGTCGAGTTTACGTTAATGGTCCCACAGTGGATACAAGTTTTGATTGTTAATAGGCGCAAGTTCATTGCTGGTAATTACCTTACATAAACATGTACTTTTTTGGGTCAATTCACCCCCGCCCCCTCTCAATTTGAAATACGTTTGTGAGAAGCAAGACACTCGAATAATAATAGTAATGGATTTTTTATCAAACATACGACTGAGGTAGACAAACATGTAAACAACCATTTTTTGAAAACAGGTGGATCTGCCCTTTTACAGCGGTGGCGTAACTTAGGAAGGGATACGGCGGTGTGCCCCTATTGATATCCATGTCCCCCATTAATGTGTGCCCGGGTGCCTTCCATTGGAATTCTAGACTTTTGAAATTACAAATGGCCAGAATAACATTTTTACATTTTATACACTTTTATGCAGTAACTTCAATGTGTTAAAAACGATTTATATATGTATTGACACTTCCACAATGTATATGTTTTTACCTCCACGTCAGATTTTAACATCAATAAATAAAGGAAGTAAGTGACATAACGCTGCACCCCCCACCCCGCCCTGAAATGTTTCCCCTAGTTGCGTCTCTGTTTGACGTCAAGTGATGCATTATCTTTTCAAACACTTTTTTATCTGTATTTTTCAGATAGTGAATGTAATTAACTTTTACGGAGGATGAGAGTAGAAGAAAAACATTCTGTGAGCGATCAGAATCATTACCGGTACTAAACATGGTAAGATAAATTTGCTTTCACTGTCATTTCAATTCAATTTAATAATACAGGTTATTTACAATAACATTATTATTTAATTGTGATTAATGACTAAAAATAAATAAATAAATAAACAAATAAAAAACAATCTTTGAACATTTCAAAAAACCTATAATCATACAGCAATATACAATCATAGCCAATATGTGTGTGTGTGTGGGTGGGGGGGGGGGGGGGGGGGGGGGGGTGAAGCATGGTGCTTTTATGCTTTTCCCTATGACAGACAATGACTTGGACATGACAAGAACAACAACAAAACAATGACAGAGACCAGATGGATACATGTAAGATGACTATACTAAAAACAACCTTTTTTTGTAAGAATCATATGCAAGTATAGGCTCTACAAAAAAAGTTCCTTTTAGTATACATTCAACAAATAATGTTAAAGTTATATATTGTTATTTATATCCTTTCCCACCCATAATTTAATTGCTCACTCTGCATTTACGTCATATTTTTGTCATTGT
>CM021529.1:13830355-13848853 GCA_010994315.2 Pisaster ochraceus
TTGCTCTTTCCTTTGTCCCTGCACTTAACAGTTTCCCATAGACTTTGTACACAATTTCCCTGTGGAGCACCCCGGTCTTTAGAATGTCCATGTGGAGACCTTTTGTTTTCCCTTTTTTGTTTTGTCCTTGGTCTCCATAAGGTACCGAATATGAGCCCAGCCGTACGGATCCGGTTGGTGGGGTACTGCTATTGTTGTTCCATAATTCCCTTTTCTAAAGAATTCCCTTGTGGGGTCCATTGTTCCATTGTTGTCAGGACCCCACAAATGCCTTTCCGTGTGTCCACACACACTCACATTTGGGGCCGTTGAGCGGGCCGCTAACCAGTTGTAAGCGAACATTTTCAACAATTTTAATTTCAAGGGAAAGATTTATATATTATGTCCAATATGTGTTTGTGTGCCCCCCTCCCCCAAGTATTTTAACACACTTATTTCCTCGTGTACAGAAGTTTACCCCCCTCTTAAAATTCTATGAAGAATTCCTGAGATTCCCAGAATACAATGAAGACACAATGCCACATATCGAGCACCAAAATGAAAAGTTTTCTCTGAGCAAACCTGATTCATGTTTAATAATAATAATATTTCAGGAACTGTGTTCACTTGAGGTTTTGTTCAGTCTACATTATATGGAAAGCTTGTGGTTTTCAGATAGTATATTTGTACATCAGGGTGGAAGTGGAGCCGATACCACCTAACCACAAATGGTTTCCTCAACTTGGCAATGTTTGTTTTAAAAGTAAAATGATCTCAAGGGAAATGCCTCAGTCCAATAACCAAAATTGGATTTAACTATATTTAAACCAACTCACTTGCAAACAAGAGAGCTCCCCCCGACGCATTGTAAAAGTAACTGGGACTTTTATAGTGGTTCATTTACAGTGTGGTTCGACAGAGTCCACATTGTGGTTTATCAATCTGACTCCTCCGTGGATCAAAAACCATCCAAACTAAAGTCAGACCCGGATGGCAGGTCAAAAGGTCACGCGTTTTAACTAGGTCACAGAGAGCGTAACACTGATCCGGAAGAAGCTCGAGTCGGATCGAATCAGTGTCACGAACCACTGACAGTTTTGTTTATGGAAATGTCAGTGTCAAATAGGCTGACATAGTTTCCGGGTCATGGGATAGCCCTATTCACTCAGATTCGTATTTCAGCGTATGATTTTATATGTTTTATTGTATGCTGTACAGTATAGCCTACTTTTGTCGTTTTAACTGGTTGTCGCTGTTAAAATATGTATATGCCCTCCTTACTGTAGGTTTTGATTGCCGCAACCGAATTACCCCGGTGTGAACTTGCTCAACATTTCTGAAAAAACACTAGACGTTTGTTGTTGTTTTCTCATAAAACCATATTCGATTAAACTTTGACAGGTTGGTTGGATAGTGAGTATTTTGAAAACTAGAGGATGAGTTTAAATTTACTATTTTGTTTTAAAACTAGCAAACAAACAAAAACAAACAAACAAACAAACAAACAAACAAACAAACAAACACCCCAACAAACACCCCAACAAACAAGCAAACAAACACCACAACATCCTAGCAGTGCACCCCAACAATCAAAGACGCATTTCCTCTCTGCGTGCAAGCCCCGGGTGGCGAATCCACAAAGAGCTAAGATTGATCTTAACTGAAATTTAGTTAACATGAGATTAAACAGATTTTAATTGTTTAAAAAACAATCGATTTGAATACCCTTCTCCAGTGCTTTTCAGAAAGATTTGCAAAAAGCCCTATAACGGCATCACTCCTGGTACGTCATATGTGGGAGCTCCATCTTGTATAGCCGCTTTGTTGCAGCATGGAGGTATAAAAAACCATCCCACACATGGTGTCAAAGTATTGTCATTTTGACGCACGCCGTCAACGGCAGAAGTGTTTCTAGTTTTTCAAAACCTTGAGGTTGCAGCTTAATGATTTGATCGATAACTACGAAAAAATCAGAAGTGTACAAACATCAAAATAACATTTAAATGATACACAAACACATTATAAAAAGGTTTAAATGGCATTCCCGTTACAACATTTTTTGCTCAAGTAGCTGTTTAAACTCAACACGTCAGGCATTTAAACCCACAAGACTTTTTAAAAAGGGCACGCTAGGTTTAAATCTTGAATTATGATCGAAAAGGAGCATGGTACCCCTCATGCGATGCCAATGTGGTATTTGATTTAACCCCCAAACCCCAGGGCCTCCTTGGAGAAAGACCTTTTTATTATTTGAGTGATGACGAATTTGCCCACCAAATGTTTAGTTGTTGAAATTTCAAGCGAACAGGTCGTAACCCCCTCGCTTGAGGTGTCTGCCTTTTGCTTCGCCTATCAGCAGGATCCATGGCATTGTACGAGGAAATCTATGTCAAATGTCCATATATAGAAAACCAACCTTCTTTGAAATGGATGCAACATTTAATGTAAAATAGAGGGTCCCCCGTTGAAGGTTTCGTTGAATTACCCCCGTGGTCACAATAATAAGGGACTTGGGAATTCAAGCACCAAGTATCCTTCGGTAAATCTGTCTCCACATCGGTAGCCCTATTCCGTACTGTAGCTGACCCCACAAAATCAATTATTTATAGCCAATAACTAATTAATTTGTGTACTAAAAAAAACCCCGCCTATAGCCTCCCAAGATGAAACATACATTTTTTCAATTAATTTTTTTTTTCTTTGAGAAGATGTGAAGAAGTGTTTTGATAAATGCAAATAATGCGTTTTCCTCTTGGCCGTTGGCTACAAGAACGACCCAAGAAAAGATTTCCCAGAAACTGACAAAATGAAAAGTCTCCAAAATGAAAAACTGAATATTTTGCAATGACAACAAGTCTTCGCAGCAGGAGTAAGCAAATTTGCAGGAACTGATGACGTCCAAAATGGCATGAAATGGGACTCGCACAAACAACTGTTCTGCTTCCCAGAAGCCCTTAGAGATGTGCTGAAAGCAGCACCCAATAAAAACACGATCAAGTGATCACGATTACAGCTTCATTCACTGTACCGAGTCAGTCGACAGACCGTATTGCTGATTCGACAACTAAAGTGGTACAGGCACGTACAGAGATCGTGAACCTGTGGATTTATTTTACCAATCCAGGGATTTGGACTGGCCTAAATACAAACAGTTGTTTTCACGGCAGATTTTGGTTACGATTCAATAGTGTTGCCATCATTCATGCGCAAACTGTTGTAAAAACAAACTGCAAAAGCGACCGAGTATTCATATTTAGTTATTTTCATGAGTGAAAAACTTACGATTTGTTCAACTGTTGAATGTGATGTTGGTAGCGACCCCGAAAGGAAAGTGTGTAACTTTTATCCGAAAGCATATGGTAGTAAAGCATCTTGGGAAGGTATTTCGTCTGAAGTGTCCTCGATCATAAGAAATCAATAAAAGAATGTCGAGAATTTTGAATCTTCAAAGATCTCCTGCAGGCGACTTTTGTAAATTTCCGTGGTGTTCCTTTGAATGCAGCCCTCAACACTGCCAGAGATGCGGTTGGTACCCGTTGTCACCTCTTGCTGAAAATACAGTGACATTTCTTGCGGTTTTCTAGTAGACACTGTTTTCAACAACAAAACTCGCTAAAACGTAAGACCAGCAACCTAGGCACGAGTTTGGGAATTGTCCAGGGGTTAAGGTGTCCAAAAAATAAATAAAAACCCACCTTTTTGCAATTTCTAATTATGTTGTCTCATTCGTTCATTGTTTGACGTTTACATGTTTTCCAATCCAGTCAATCTTTCTCCCGAAGACGATCAGAGCATACTGATCGAAACGTCGAGTTGTTGCACTACCGTTTTAAAATATGTATTGTTTACGCGGGTCTATAAAGCACTTTATATTAATGTCATTATTCGAAACCATTGAAAAGAAGAAACGGTCGAGTTGGGAAGGGGATGTAAACGCAGATAATAGGCCATATCCACACTGGCGGTTATGGCTACGGCTACGGCGTCGACTGTAAGTGTTGCTATGGGCATCCAATATATACTTCAACGCATAATGACGTGGTGATCCAACCGTAGCCGTAGCCGCCAATTGGGACTTTGGACGCTAGGTGGTAGCAGACTTACCAGGCAAATCCACTGTTCTCAGTAATGTGCGCGTGCTCAGAACTACGTCACAATGGAAATTTACCCGGTGAGTCTGCTGCCACACATGGCGTTCCAAAGACTCCCATTCGCAGTATGCTTTAAACCCAGCATGAAATCACAGTTTATGTATCTCTTCTACTAGACCATGCCTTAAGTCAATACATTGCGTATATACCCTGCCCTTGAACTTGGCCAGAATGCTTCCACGTGTTTCATAATGATCACACAGATTGCTACGAGGTCTTTTCTCATCCGTTTCTTTTGTATCGTAAAAAAAAAAAAGGAGTTCATGGTGGTTCGTTTACAGATTCATGGTAAACCACAAAAACCTTCTTTAAAGGAAATGAACTAACGATTTTAAAAATAGATCCCATGTTACTTCGGAAGTGTAGTTTAAGTGTCATTAATATTGGTCTGTTAAGTAATTTAATTCTACCATGGAGGTATAAGTATCGCACAGTAAGGTTTTTCTGTTGTTGTTTTTTCGCGGGTTTTTCGTGGGGGTGGGGAGAACCTCAAAACCCCCCCCACCTTATTATTTATTTATTGTGTTTATTCATTTATGTTTTATCTATTTGTGACGCACCCACGCTAAACACAGGCAGCTTTCGAAAATAGTGCAATGGCGTTAAAGTACACTCTCAAACTACCCAGTTACATCTGACCCGGGATCTCGGGTCCTCAGAAAGTGGTTAAAAATGGGGTTTCCGAATGGATTCTGCGTCAGTTTGACCCATGGGGTCATTTTCACACAGACTCCGGGTCATGCTGACCCAGAAATGGGTCAGGCCCCACGCCAGACCCGGATCCTGGTCAATTCCGACCGGGAAGTTTTCAGAGTGTAACGCAAAGTCAATCGTACTATCAGCTATCATAAAACTCAATGTGATGAGATGTGTTTAAAAAAAAAAAAAAAATGCTTGAGCCCTAAATATGCGTTATTTGTGAAGGCTCTTCTTTTCGTTTATTTGATGAACAAATAATCCTAATTTTGAGTTTTGGCAAAATGGTTAATGGAGTTTTACATTTTTTATAAACTGCAAAACAGTACCACCGTTTTGATATTGTGCCTTTAAATCCGCTATGAATAGAGACAATTGTTGTCTACGTACCGGTACTGTAAATTCAAATGGATTTTCAATACGTCACTTAACAGAGATGATTTGATTTTAAACTACTCTGATTTGGTTTTAAAATCATGGGTCGTAGAGTTGGACAGGTGTATCAATTTAAACCATTTTAAAGATCATAATCTGGAAAAATTTATTTAACAACCCCAAAACATATTGAAATAACATGATTGGGTTAAAAAAAAAAAATGTTTCTAATAAATCAAATTTGGAGTTCTAAACGTAAACAATTCCCAGAACGATTTGTAATATGCACCATCATTTTTCACTCAAACCAAATCCGGGGGCCTTCTCATAACATCGGCTGAGACTGAGGCTCCGGCTAAGTCTTTAGCTCCGGGCTCCGTTTGTTGACGGAAACACTGTGCAAAATGTAATGCACGGCTCCAAATTAATGACGGAGCCCAAGCCGGAACCCGGAGCCCTAGCCGAGGTTCAGAAAAGAACCCATACCGACAGTCGGGGGGGGGGAGGGGTTAAGGGTGCAGCCCACACTAAATAAGGAGAAAACATAGCGTTGGTCTCATTCATATATTGTTGGCCGGCCTTCAAAATATTCTCTATTGATTAGACAGATTTGAGAGCCCATTAAAAGGGAAACAGTGTAAAAATGTTGCCAAGTTGTGACCTGGGGGTGGTTGACTTCCTACTTGAGGTATCTTGGATGACATAGGCCCTGAAATATAAAATGGTCCTATTTGCTGAGAGATGTAGGAAAAATTTTCAATATTGATCCTCGGACGTTCGGAAAATTACACCGGTGTAGGGATGTTTTTATTTGGAGGGGGAATAACTCGATGGGCCCAGTGACTCCCCATATTAAATAGAGGATAATAGAGGATAAAAGTTCAAGAGTCAAAGAATAATTTCCCTTTAGCTTTAAAAAGCTTTGAGACTTCTAAGTATTTTTTTTATATTTTTTTTATTTTTTTAGCATTTTGCACTGTATACCATGGGTGAGTTTATTTTTAGTGCACAGTGCCAACTGCCCATTACATTGTAGTAGACTTTATGTAAGTATGATTAGCACATGTCTATAAATAGCTATTATTATGAATAACTGAACAGCTGCCAGCCCTGACCATGAGTGGTCAGTCAGGAATAGCTACGCTAGAGCCACCCACCTCCTTCTCCCTGACCAACTCAACCTCGGTTGTCATGTCTTCTAAAAGTTCAACGACCCGAACGAGGTCAACCGTGGCGGTTGATTGACCATGGCCCAATTTCATAGAGCTGCTTAAGCATAAAAGGTTGCTAAGCACAACAAAATTATCACTACCAGAATACGGTTACCAGCTAATTTACCATTTATCATGTACAAAATATAACTGGTATCCTGGTTAGTTTTGCTTAACAGAAATATATTGAGCAATATCTTCTGCTTCAGCAGCTCATGAAATTGAGCCCTGCTTACTGATTTAGGTGAATACTACATTATGTCTCTATGAAGCAACCCTCAGCTAGAAATATCTAGATCAAATCAATCGTAACAAACGTTGGGTTCCAATAAAACAATGGTGCACTTGTCAGTAATATATCAACTCGGATGGAACGAAAAGCCATAGGTCCTATGCACTATACGATTGGTAGTGCACGTAAAAGAACCCAGAACACTTTCGTGGAAGAGTAGGGGTTAATCCCGGTAATTCTGGTTCACACAGCAAGCTCCCTCTATAGGTTTTCTCAGGCTTGCAAGCCATACAGTGATTACGTTCACTTACGAAGTATCCTTAGTCTCATTACCAGAAATTTATAGTAACAATAATAACTTAGTTTTAATTACATTATTAAATTGTTTGTAAACTCATCTCATTGGAACGTGTAGAAAAACTGGCACAAAGAAAACCTGTACAGTTTGTGACAAGCACGCCCAGTAACTTATCTTTATCCTCCCATGTTTGAGACGGCCCTGATTGGTTTGAAATCGAAACGAGGACGTCCTCGGTCTGTCGGGTCCCTTCTGTTCAGTTTCAACGGGTAGACAGTAGAAACGCTCCCATGTACTTAGCCGACCCGGTAGATCGACATCTCCTACGTACGTTCTCCCGTTGTTTGGGACTTGTTTCTTTTATCAACGCCCCAATTGGTTTTCTACAGGAAAGCGAAGCGAGGACGTCCTCACTCTGTCAAAACACCAGGAGTTTATTCCGGTTCCAAGCTGTCGGTTTCAACGGGTGGACACCCCTACACATGAATGATTCAAAACTGTATTTTCTATTAAAGCAATCAAAGCAGACTTCAGGGACATTCTGTCATAAAACAACATCCGGTTATTGTAGGAAAGCGGTCATAAAATGCGAGTGTCAACGCTGTTAAAAAAAAGAAAACTTGTCAAACATACTTTCCCTGTGTGTGGACGTGCCTTCAACGTGCGTGACTTTTTGACATCAGCCAGAAAGAGAGAGAGAGAGAGAGAGAGATTTGCGTGCTTGCCATTTCCTCGGCGGGTTTTGCTTATTATTTCAACCAATGCACCGAGAGGAGAATTGTTACAAGCATGACCTATTTCATCATGCTACGTCTCCAGTGTTAAACACAAATGTTTATCTTCATTTATATCCGCATTTAATGACGTCAATATTGACGTTTATTTTGTTGATTATTTATTATGTTTGATTTAAACCAGGGTAGCCCAGTTTCGACGAACTGTTCTCCATGGGGACCCCGGATACATACAGCATAAATTATACAAGAGTGAAATACAAAAGCAGCTAAAACAATACCTTGAAAAGAAGATTTAGGCCATAGTGTTCTAAAAAGTACATAATGAGGCATAATAGTAAAAAAAACCACCCAAAACCCCACAACAACACCCAAAGGTTCAAACCTGCACGTTACAAGTTGTCTTTCAGAGATTGAGCACATTGCATTTTACATCAGCGTTATACTTTCGAAACGAACCGCGTGTGCTTTACTTATGTGAAGTTTTGCGATTCAGGACCATTGTGTCAATACGGACCTTGACGGACAATTCGCAATTTATCGTAAGCTCGTATATTGTCGACATACATTTTGCTACTTAAGTCGTGAATGTATTTACGTCAAAATTGACATCAATAATTGGGACTTAGAATAAGATATCCACCTTTGGCAATCGTATTAGTTTGTCTTTTTTCCAATTCCAATGCACTGCTTTTGTAGAACATAAATTAAATGAATGCAATTTATTGATACAGTTTTATTTAGACTCTTTTCAGTGGTATACTAAACCAGACGTAGATCTGACAAATGTATCCACGTGCAAATTGCGCTGTTCGTCACTGGCAGCATGAAGGGAGGGGCTTAAAACGCTCCATGCTGGCTGTGAGACTATTCTCCTCCCGGTAAAGGTTTCGAGTTTCACAGAGCATCTTCCCATGCCATTATGAAGACCAGGCCAGTCCTGTCACCCTTCATTGCTCTATGATTTTTTAACAAGCTGCCGTTATTAACCTCAACTTCATCCTTCGAAGTCTTTGTGGTTCACGGCCCGCTGAAATAGCGGTTCTCTTCGCCACCATTGGCATACCAACGTATCATAGACCATCAGTGAAAAAAAACCCGAACACGTAGAGAGAGAGAGAGAGAGAGAGACGATGGCGGTACTGGGGTTTAAAAATTGAATTACTTGGTAAAAAGTATGTGGGAGTGTGAAGGCACGTGTCGAAGCAATTCTGTTTGCATTGGCGGTGACGACTGGCGACAAACCGTCAATTTGGAGCGATGAACTTTCAGACGGGGTCGTGCTGGGGGCATCTTAAAGCCGGTGTAGAATATTTTACTTTGGGAAGATTCACTAGCGTTTAACTGCTTGCAATCTCACCAAACACGATCTGAAGACTTTGTGAGGTGACCAACAGACAACTAGTCTTGGATCAAGACGTTACTGCTTATGTGTTCATGTGGTTACTAGATTATCATTGTGGTTTTCTGAGTTGTCGAAAAGACGCCACAACGAAGTTCTGTTGTTGTACCACAGAGCAGTCTCGGGGAATGAAGTTCGGAGGAACTGCATCGTCCCCACATAGCTGTTACGACTACGGACGGGTACGTTATGCACTCTACAAGTGATTATACCCTCTGCTACCCCGAACATCTGACGTCACACTTCGAGGCAAGTGAAACCTGCCTTTTAGAACCTTGGTTGCCTGTCAGATGTATAGTTTGACTTTACACGGCATATGACCTCATCATGTGTACGCACACACACTCGGGTCGTAACCGAGTCAGCGGCTACAGCTACGGCTACGACTGTTGCTAAAGGTGTTGCTAAGAACGTAATATACTTCTACGCAAGATGACGCGATTATCCAGCCGTAGTTGTAGCAGTAGTTATCAAATGATACCACTGGGTTTGTATAAAGACCAGTGCCTGACTTTATCCTTACGGGTAAAGAAAGGGTACCAGTCTAGCCCTCTGTTAACTAACCGTTAACGATAGGGGACCAGTCTAGCCCTTTGTAAACTTCGCCTGGGTAAAAAAAAAAAAAACAAAAAACAAAACAGTCAGCATTGCAGACGCAAGTGCTCAACGAGTGAATTCGATGCCTCATCATTAACAGCGACTGCTAACGCTGCCGCTCCAAAACAAACCAAATTAAAACCAATTAAAGTTAAAAACTACATCCCAAAAATAGTTATCCCCAAACCGGCATCCCTCGAAGAAGCGTCGTGTAAACGTATACGTACGCCGACGTGACTATGTATGTGCCTGGAGAATTATCCACGTAATGGATCGCAAATTAGTAATTTACCATTCTATCAGAAGCATCCCGCCTGCATGACATGGGAATGCACAAAGATTGTGGCGTCTCCACACGAAAGAAAATAAGAGAAACATCTCCCTGCTTGCATCCAGAGAGTCTGTACCTAAAATGAACCCCAGAAAGTACACGTTAGTTAGAGAGTTAGTAATTGGAAGTGATCTTCCGTGGGAAAAGGGGACACTGAGATAATAAAAACACCAGACAAGTTGTGCGGGTGAAGAGAACTTAGACATGATCGAGTTTAAACCCTCGGCATCTTTCGGGAAGGGACTGACGTTTGGAAATTTAGATTATTTTATACTAAAATAAGTGTTTTTAGTCCACGATGGGCTGGTTTAACCTACCCCTTCCGCTTTGAGTCAAACTAATTTAAAGTGAGACTACTGTCAGCCTCGCTACCATCGGCCTATTTGAGATATGGTGGGAACTACAGGTATGCACTGTTTGGTTTGGGTGTGTATAGACAAATTTACTCAAACCTGTCCACTTTATATCCAAAAGTGTGTAAGGTGTCCACCATGATCTCAAAGTGGCTCATGGCCAGCGCGCCGTATCGACACGTCTCGTCACTAAAACCAAATGTTCAAATGATTACCTTCTCCATTTGCCAAGCCAAATAGGACCAAATTCTAACGCCAAAATTTATCAAGTTTCCTCAAAAGTTGAAGCACGGAACCCCTAGGTTGTGATACCTGATGATCTTAATTACTTAACCTGCTAATTGTGGGACCCCAATTAGTTATTATTCAAAAATAAATTGATATTGTTGGAATTGCAGTTTCCTATTTAATGTGATGCACCCATTAGTCCGACCGTTCGTAGGAGATGGCGGGTGCAAGTTCCACCCAGTTTTGACTTATGGAATCATATTGCTTTAACTTGATTCATTATAGGAGATGGGGTCTTTTCAAAAACCACAGCTTTGGCTCGGCCTTTGGGTGTATGCTCAGTCAGAAGACGTGCGCTTCTCTTACGAGGCTTCAATCAGGCGGATGGAGCCCAAGCCCAAGTCGTGGTTTCGAAAAGGACCTAAAACTGTTGGGTAGCAAAACCAAATACAGTCTCATATTACCACATTTCTTCAACGAGGTGATTTTGGTTGGTAATCAGTTCGCAACAGCTAATTCCTTTTTCTGAAAAAATATTATTTAAGATAACACATTTTCTGTCTCTCTTCCTTGTCTGCAGGAAAGAGTTGATGTTGGAGCCCCTGCACCTAGAGGTAAGCACTATCAATAATGTCACTACATTTTCAAAGCCAGTCTTTATTGAATTGTTATCGCTTTAATTGGAGGGTATGGACGATGTTAGGTTTTCGTCTTTTTCACAGGTTGAAATTGACGAGTTGAAACAAGCCTAAACTGAATCACATTGAAGTTTGACGTAACCAATCGACACTTTTGAAATGTCCTACAAAAAATATGATGTACATTGACAAGTTTCCCTCACATTTCGCAGTGGGTTGTATGTTGGAATTTAGCTCCAAGCCTAGCCTAGATTCAAGACGCTGTGTGCTAATTATTGCCTTAACGAAATGGTGTGCATGCAATCTCCTTCCATTTATGTTGTTACTCATGATGACATGCGAATGGTTGGTGTGACAGACGGATGATGTTCCCGGTGCGAAACCTGTGTACAAAATCCGACGAAGACGTTGCAAAAAAACAAAACCTGAGGTCAAACAATGGAAGGAAAAAAGACCTTGATTATACCTGGCGGACCAACAGGGTGTGGGTGTGAAGTGGCTACCCCGATAAAACCAAGGACTCGCCAAATCTCCCTTAAAGGGGCTCCATGCCTACAAATCTCTCAACATTTTTCTGTTTGGAAATAATCCTTATCCTTTTTAAGAGGTATTCAGTCGCAAAACACCCCCAGTGTGTTGTAATGAGGGAGTAGGGATTACAAACCATACATTTGCCCCTAGGAAGACTACCAGGAGAACATACGGTCCGCCATTTTTGTTTAGTCAAAAATTTGCTTCTGCCTATAACGTCCCGTGTTCTGTCATGAAATTACACAAAAATCACACCATTTTTAAAGGATAGTTATATAAACAATTATATTCTATTTTTGAAATGTCTTCCCAACCGTATTCATTTAAAAACAAACGCTTTTTTAAAGCCCAAAGCGACCAAATTCGAAGGCAACCTGCCCTTTTACTGTCAAGGTGGAATTCCCTTAACATACTCACAATGGACACCCCAAAGGCCTCCTATGAGCACGTATGAAAATTGCAACAGTTTCCTCGTCATATCGGCCTTGCAACAGGTTTTTGTTTTGAAACCATATGTTGCTGGTTGCTCTAAACCGACAATGCGCATATCACAATTTACGGGCAAGTATAAGGAGAGTTTAAGCTCAAAGGTCAACGTGCGCATATTGAAGTGCTCAGATTAAAATTTGGCGCCGGTCTGAAATACCTCTAGGGATGCGCGCCCCTCTTGATGTGTTTTTGTCTCTGTTGTGTTTTTTTTTTCAAAGAAGAGAAAACCTGAACTTGAGAGGAGAAATGTTAATGATGACTTTGTTTCTTTGTTTTTGTCTGCAGCTTTGGACAGAGGGCCAGACTCAATGGAAACGATCATTGAGCAGAATGAAGAACTATTTGAAGGTAATAGTCTTCGCCTATTAGTCTCTCTAGGATTGTAAATGGGCGATGTGACTTTAATTTAATGGGAGAAACACTAAAGCTCTTTTTAAAACCACGATTAGGCTTGGGCTCCGGCTTAGGATCCGGCTTGGGCTATGGCTTATGCTCCGGCTTGGGCTCAAGCTTGGGCTCCGACTTAGGCTCCGGCTTATGCTCCGACTTAGGGCCTTGCTTATGCTCTGGCTTGCTCCGACTTGGGCTCCGGCTTATGCTTCGGTCTGTGCTCTGGCTTGGGCTCCGGCTTAGGCTCCAGCTAATGTTCCGGCTTGGGCTCCGGCTTGGACTCCGGCTTAGGCTCCGGCTTATGCTCCGGCTTTGACTCCAGCTTGGGCTCCGGCTTGGGCTTCGGCTTGGGAACGGGCATTGATGGTAGACCATATTGTCCGTGACTTTGCAAGTTTGCAATGTTTACACAAGAGCCACAGAGCTAGACTGCCTGCAGGCACGATTTGTACACAGCCCAATGGAAGAAAACATAAAATTAATGTTACATTGATTTTGGAGATTACACTGTCTGAATTTATCAACTTGATATGAAGAAATTATGACACAGAATAAAAAATCACCCACATCTCGCCTGCCAGGAAATGACCCGGAATGTACAAAGTCACTGTTTTTGTAAATAAAGGCTTGTTGTAGTGTTTTCCCTATTTATTTGAGGTCTATACAGTTTTTGTTAGAATAACCACAGGGTTGAGATGAATGAAACGTTACAAATTAACGTACGCAAGCAGTTTCGAAAAACTCGTCGGACATTTTCTTTTTGGAGAAAGCAAAAAGTGGATAAACCGCTTTTACTCTCAAACTGCATGCATGATTGTTTTTTCTATTTACTTATTACAACATTGTCCAACTAAAACTTGTCTTTATCATCTTTTGTGCAGAAATTGCTTCGGGGAAGTTGAATCCATTCATTATTGACAGTGACATATATGACCCAACAGCCAACGAAACCAGGGTAAGTGATCGACTAGCAGACCAAGCTCAGTGACAGGGTCATCTACTACTAGTAAACTATATACACACCTTGTAAACGAGGTTTCCGTTAAACCCGCAAAAGTACAGCTTATATTTGTCCATGAGTGACTAGGTTAAAACAACTGTATGTTGCGGTAATTTTACATGTGGTGTTTCCATCTGACGTGCACTGAGGGCTGATGCCAGAGTTTACCTGTGCTTGAATAATAGGCCCAATGTAGAAAGGAAAAATGAAATACGAAAATTGTTCAGTTGTAGAATGAGAATTTCAGGACAAAACTTTATATTGGAGACAAATTGGTTAAGGGTGCTCTTGGGGTTTCTTTGGCCTGCCTTTCTCCTCTGTAAACCCCAACATTTCTCCCATAAGATGTGTATACAAGTTTACTACTACAGTTTTTCTTCACACGAGACTGGTAAACACAAATGTACATGTACATAACATACGTGAACAGTGACGCCAATTTTCACGTTACATCGCGAGTTTGCCAGTCAAATGTACAATGTTCCCAGCGTCCATTTAGAACTCATAAAGGAATTTTCGTTTTTGAACCCCCCCCCCCCACATAAAAAAAAAATAAATATATATATATATATATATATCCCACCCAACAACAGCAACAACGAAAACACTAACAAGCCGGAAAAGTCGAAAAGGTCGTAGCTTGTTATTTCCATCCTTTATTTTGTTTGATTTAAACTTGTGGGTCGGTTGTACCGTGATACAAATTTGATCGGTACATCGGCTGATGAGGCATACACCAGCCTATAAGGCCAGCGCTTTCTATTAAAAGAGTTGGGATTATGCGTTTATAAGTCAATCAGTGGCTTAGAGGGATTACGTTCCCCCTCCTTCCCTGATCCCAGTCCCCGCCTCCTGGATCCACCAATATCGTGACAAGACACAGGTCTGACACCATGTTTAGATAAATCGCCTGATTTGACTTTTTCTAATGCAACACCGTAAGCCAAAACATGCTAGGTAATGCATTTTCTTTTTGTATTCACTCAAAATAAAGTGCGTCAGCAATTAAACGATCAGGGGACAATCATGGGGCACAAAGACCACACCTCTGATGACCACACCTACTTGCCACACCCATGATAGCAGAGCACAGACAACAGTGTAGATTATTTCTAATCGTTTATCAGGGTAACCCATTCACAAACAACGAGTCTCCAATGGGGCCCTGAGGCTAACAAAAACAGCAAGACAAAGTAGCAGTCGTAATTACTTTGAGAGCGTTCACTGGGTAAAGAGCAAGGCCTTATTAGAACTAAATTAATTGATTAGAACGGAAGTTCAGATAGAGAGAGGTCATATTAAGGTTAGGATTAGGGTCAGGGTTGGGGAGTCCATTGCCCCTTGCCCCTCGGCGGAACTGTCTAGGTTTACTTAATTAATGTATGTGTGCTTAAGGTGTCATGTACTTATTTCACAGTAAGACCTGTGTCAACTTGATATCACGTACACGACATGAACGTACTTGACACTTCCATAACGCAATCCGAACCTTAATTCCAACCCCGACCCAAACTCTCACCCCAACATACATCCTCCACGTCATGCGTCTACTGTGAAGTGTTTTCTCACTTAGACAGGTAATTTTTTTATTTTAAGTATATAGTCCAAGGAGGTTCGTAGAGGTTGATGCTTAGCGTGTTTGGAGATAAATAGTGCTGATAATGAGGGGGTACATCATCTTTGTATGTATTCTTGAAGAGTTTGACTCTGAAAAGAGTCTGCTTGTTGTTTTCAAAGCTTCGACTGGTTTGGCCAGTAGCCGATATCAGATAACAGCCGTCGTCGTCTCTTAACGACGGTAGAGCAGGGGCCCAAACTTCACGGCGCTGCTTACTGCGGGATTCTGCGCTTAAGGCTCGTAGAATCAACATGGCCCATGTTTCATAAAGCCTGTAAATACAATCCAGAAACTTCCTAAGCACAAAAATAGTGTTGCAGGTTACCAGCCAACATTACACATAGTTTACACTTATGCGACTGGTGCCCCAATCATTTTGTAAGCAGTAGTTTCTGCTAAACAGCGATATAAAATTGAGCCTTGCTTAATAACAGGGCGCCGTAAGCGAAGAATTCGATGTGGTAAGCAGCGACATGAAATTGGACCCAAAGTTTAGAACCCGACCAAGGGGTCTTTACGGGGCTAACGATTCTTTCAATAAGAGATTAACACCCTTTATGAAGGAATTCAAATAAACAAAATGTTTGCTTCTGGGCTTTTACATTTCACCATCCTTTTTAACCATGGAGTTTCAGTTCAGTTCAGTCACTCAACACGACCGTTGGATCTCTTTCCTACAAAGCAACTTCCAACCCTCAGTGAACTTGTCACCCCTGATCTGGGGGGAATGGGATGCACTGGGCAATTTGTATTGATTATCTCTTGCACGACACACGGGCTGCCGACAGCCTACGGAGTCCCAGAGGGGACGTCAATTATCGTACGGCCAAGTCCTCGCAGGTTGACAGGGTTTCACAACTTCAAACTAATGGTAACTTGTTGAACTCTGCGTCTCTCAAGAGATCTCTACATGATTGATTGTCACCGGATAGTCTCTTATATGTTGTTCGGTGTTTTGAAGATGTTTTATAACAGATCCATCATTGGTTTTTGGAAGATATTCATGTCACTAATGTAGGTATGACCGTACATCCATGCATGCATGATACAAGTATAGTTTCATGTTGTGTTCTAATTCGTTGTCGTTGCGCTACAACCACGGGTAACCGGTCATTAGCAGTGTTTGTTACATGGTACTTTGCCTGGTAGTCTGAGTCTGCTTAGTACAGACTCTGTGCTTGAAAAACAGTTATGTACTTTCTGAGTTTGGACACTATTTATAAAACATGTTGTATAAATTAACTGTCATTTTCCTCTGTATTTTGGGGATGAATTAAGAAAGGGGTCGCTGAAAAATATGATGATTGAGTTGTGTTCCCTCGAGGTACTTCTGCGTTCGCTGTAAATATTATTTGGTTCCCTCGAAATATTTCTTTCCTTCTCGTATTGCCTTCCCTGAAACTAATGCATTCCTTCCTTTTTCTCGACATTTTTTATATTTAGTTATCTCGATACACATGTTCCCTCATGCTTAAAATGATGTTTTGAAAACTCTTTGATTTCAATGAATTGTTGTCGAAACTCTTTTGGCCTCAGCCATGATGTTTTCCTGACTTTTCCTAGGATGGTGTTAGAGGGCTTGTTATCCACTCGAAGAATATCCCAGAGGACCCTGGCCCTTACAAATCTCACAACAACTCCATCTGTCATCGACTAACAACCTTCTTACTGTTATCCTTTTTTCTCTGTGTAACCATTTTTTTTTCAGGGCGGGGGGGGGGGGCTGGTTGCTGAGATCAAATAAGTCTAAGCCTAACAGGATATACAATAATTCCCACAGTACAAGGAGATGGCTGGGCGAGATAAATATAGCTTTCCTTTGAGTGGGCGTTGAAGTGGTCCCATGAAAAAGTGGGGAGTGGGCAGTTTTTTTATTGCTTTGTGATTAAACTTTACAGATAAGTTACAACAACAACAACAACAACAACAAAACAAACAAACTAAGTCAATAATGGTTGTAGGTATTAAACACCAGAAGCATGCAATTGCATTTCCTAAGATCTTGATTTCTCATTTCGATTGTGCGCTGTCAGGCTGTCCAGAGAATCTAGGAAGATCCTTGCCCCAGATTTTGCATCCATTCCAGTTGACCCGTCTTCTGACCCTTCTTTATTTATCTATTTATGTTTATATTTAATCTTTTCAAACAGACAAAACGTAACGCCATTACAGACAGGAGAAGACTGTGGCCAGGGGGCGTGGTTCCATTCATCATAGACGGCTACTTCTGTAAGTAACTCAAGGTAGAGATCACGTGGTAGAACGTAAGGTTTCTATTGAATAAAATGCACCGGCACAGCTTTGAAATCGGATGATACGTCACTAGGCTCGTCACAAGTCCTTAAACTATTGTTCCCGCCAAAAACAAGCAAGAATCCGCCCTCTACCGTCCTATACCTCCTCCGCTTGGAATGAATCATGTACGAACATTCATTTTGATTACTGTTCGTGACCATAGAGTTGTTTAAGAACTCTATGCCTGTGACACTATTTGCCATTTTTACTGGGCAAGTAAGATGCAATACTAACAAATTGGGGTCTTTATTTTATTGTTTCTTTTTTGGGGGTTGTTTTTTCTTCTGTTTTCCTGCTTTCGGTTATTCCCTTGATTTTCCGTTTCTAAAATTTTCAGTCCGTTTTATTTTATTCCTTTATAATAAAGGAACACATTTTTACTTAACACGTAGGCCTACATTTTCACCGAAATATAAACACACACAAAATAAATATTGTAATCACAGTTGAAAACATTTTACTTTTCGAAGAGACGAAAACTTCCTGTGCAAATTAAGACATTTTCAACTTTAAAATTTTAACAAAATTGTTTTTCTGTTTGAGCTTGTTGTTTTGTACTCAGCAATTTCCCTTGTTGTACACCTGGGGCTCATAATACTAATTATTACGTCGATAAAGTTGCAAATCAGACCACCGCCTCTGACAGCCAATGTGTACAAAGGAGACCCTCGGGAACTGTTCCTAAATAGGAACAGTTTGCCCAGCGGGGCCTTGGCAAACCCCCTTCTTTATCTGGAGTTTCCTCCAGATCTCCCCCATCTTGAGAGAGACCGAATCCTGTTTGCTCGAGATGTGAGACGAACAAGCTGTGACGGTTTGCAGTTAAACACACGAGGGGATTACTCGATATATCACACAGTGGCAAAATCCAGCTGAATACTTGTTTACATGAAGTCGTGATTAAGGTGTTGTTAAGGGACTTTCCATTCTCTTTGTTTTTGGAAAACACA
>CM021529.1:13860851-13875411 GCA_010994315.2 Pisaster ochraceus
GAACCGAAGTCTAAGCCATTTTCAGCTGGAACCAAAGCCTAAGCCATTTTCAGCTGGAACCGAAGCCTAAACCATTTTCAGCTCGAACCGAAGCCTAAGCCATGGTTTCAAAAACGGCCATGAGGTTGAATGGGTGGAAACAAGGCTGTGGCCGCGCCATAATGGTCTCTTTGCGTCCTTGTGTTTTGACGTGTCAGTAACTGCGCGGTGAAACTACATTGAAGTTGTCTAAAAGTTTAACGGGTTTGCTCGTTTATTTTGCGAGCCAATAAGAAACAGAAATATGCAATCTTGTGTCCTAGACTTTGAGGGGAAAATGCATCTTATTAATGAAGTGAAGAGAGACACCGTGTGTATATGTGTGTTTCTCTTTTATTTAGTACAAATTTCTACCCCAAAATACATGATCTTCACTTCACAAAGTTTGATCTGTTTTGGGTGTGTTCGAGTAGCTTCCTTGGGTCAGCACTGGGTCAGCCTTGGGTCAGCCCTGGGTCAGCCCATGGTGAGCCCTGGGTAAGCCCTGGGTCTCCCCGTGCCAAAGTAGCTCAGACGCCAGTCTGGTGGCTAGCACTCTCGTGAAGCGGGTTACAGTGGAGTTAGTGACTTGATTACTTCATATTCATGTAAAAAGATGGCAACCTACAACTATTTATCGCTAAATAATTGTGTATGCGCTCTGGTAAATATATTTTAACAGTTATAGTTATTCACAATCAATCAATTTCTAAACAAAATTTACGGACACGTATTATTATTATTTTTAAAATCATTACTTAGTCGATAAACAAAACTTTTAATGTCTTTTGTGTTGTATTGATGGTTTTGATATCCATAACCATTGTCAATACGTTCCAACGTGTTTTTAATGAGTGTCACAATATTAATATTTTCATTTTCTCTTGCCCTTTCTCTACCGGCCCATTTATCGTCCCAGCAGCATCGGTATCGAGACGCCCACATTGTGTAGACATCCTGTCCTCGTGCCCCTTCTGGGCTGAGAGTGGCGAATGTGACGTTGCTACGGCGTATATGCGCAAGAACTGTAAGAGGAGCTGTCGTGTCTGCGGAGGGGATGTACAGGTGGTCCAGCAAGGTATTGGTCATACCGTCAGATGGAGGTTTGAGACCGCTGAGGGTTCACCTCCTGCCAGGCTCAACGTCCCTTTCGGTGGTGTTTTTAAAACACTAACTTTTGAATACTAACAACAGTTTACAATTTTGTATGACACTTGCAACATAATCTGAACATTATCCCTGCATTACGCCAGTTATTCTGCTCCTAAAATCATCACAGCAATTCCTGTGGAGTGTGTAATAAACCAATCTAAATCAATAATGGGATCTACCTATGACCTCACCGGAGCCCATGGGTGATTTTCAGCGAAAAGGACGTCCCATTGGCTCAGACTTTATTAACAGCCACTTCTGAACAGTTGGGTCTCTCAAACACGAATAATATAAAAACAGTTGTTACTATTCGAATCCTTGTTTGAGCGTGTGATTAGATTCGAGCGATTGCATGCAGTTATCTCCACGTATCGCCTGTTATAGTCTTACAGCAACAGCTAAACATTTTAAGCTTAGTAAAACTAATCTCGTTTGTCGAATTTTAATAATTGTTTTTGAGGCAACAATTTATGAAAGCGTTTCTCAATCTTTAATTTAGCCCGTCCTAAAATGAAGCCTCAACCCTAGATGTAGCCCCAACTCCGTACCTAAAATCTAGCCCGATAATTTTGAGCTCTGTACCCTGTACCTAAACGTAGCCCGAGTCCGGCCTACTTTGCAATAAGGCTCACATTTACGCACAGGGCTACGTTTTCAAGTATAGGATTTTGGCTACAAATAGGGCCGCGCTACATCCTGGTTACATTTATGGGACGCGTGGGCTCTACAAGTAGCTGCCTATTGTCTCCTTGACTCTTGAGTAACATTTTTCTATTTTTCGAGTCCTCCCCGTAAGCAAATGCTTTTCCCTTTTTAATGATCTCTGGATTTGTAAATGCTGTGTTTTTAGGCTGCACGGATGTTTACAAGCGATGCTCTGCATGGGCTGCAGCCGGCGAGTGTGAGACTAACCCAGGGTGGCTGCACGCCAACTGCCGCAAAAGCTGCGACCGCTGCCACGAGAGAAAGACTACATCAGGTAGGACGGTCCGCCGAGTGCGGTAACGAACGGGCACTCCGGCTGGTGGCGCTCTTTAGATTAAAAGCTATATGAACCTAATCATCTGGCAAATCAAAATGGGGAGAGGGGCGTAAGCATGGATTAGTGCACAAGGTCCCGCATTCATTCATCTCGCAAATTTAATTACTTTATTTCAAAGAGAATGTACCCAGAACATCCCCAGTTAATTATTAAATTGAAAACTAAGAGAAATGTGCCCGTTTTATTTTAACAGTCGTGAAACATAAAAACACAATTTGCTTGTTTTAAAAAGCCCGTACTCATAAAATATATCTGAAGTCGGAGTCAGAAATAGGACTCTACCCGGACGCCTGGTCAATTTGACCCGCAAGTGATCAAGCTGACCCCGAATTTTCCCAGTGTCCTGGGACCAGCGGTTCAGGGTGAATAATGACGAGGAACTTTAATTGTAGAGTGCAGCCGTGGTCAGTTTTTAAACTCAATGCTCGAAAATGGCATCTTGCCTGAAAAAAAAACACAATTTTGCATCTAGCTTTTGAGCACGTAGCAGTAGCTTTGCCACCCTTACCTGAGTTAACCAACCATCTAGATATGATGTTGTTGTTGACCTCAAAAATCGTTGTTTACAGTCGGTCAGAATTTTATCATTGATAAAAAATATAAATATCATGAACTTATGCATGAACAAAAATGCACTAGTAATAATGATGATGAACTGGATTGCTGTGGCAACTTAAATAATATCCAAAGTGATGCAACTGACGCCTAGATTTCAAATTAAAGAAACTTGTGTCCCCAAACCATCTCTCGGTGCATGCAACCCAGCGTGCGAAGATAGGTACAGACGCTGCAAACGGCTAGCAGACAGCGGGACGTGTGATGGGGACCAGACGGGGTGGATGCGTACCAACTGCCCGCTGAGTTGCGGGTTCTGTGGAGTGTACAACCGCCGGCGAGCACCGGATCCACTCTTGGTTAACTTCACAACGTCTCAACAATTTAATGACACAGGAGGTATGGTCTGTTGTTGAATTAATTATTGTTAAATTACCCCGTAACTCTTTGCAGATCTTTCAATTCGGTTGCTTTGCTTTTAAGGATCCAAATTCAAAGTGCTGTTTACTCACACAACACACTTGCTAAGCGCAGACATTGTTGCTAAGCAAAAAAAGGATTGACGCCTCAAAATGAGATGCAGTGTTTGTCGCTTGTTCTCTGCTTTAAGCTTAGCAAATAACAGTGTTGTAATAATAAGCAGCTCTCTGAAATTGACCCCTGTATTTTTAACCCCGGTTTGAATCCCCACTCTTCCAAATAATATGTAGATTTAGAACGTTTCATTTGGAATATCCTCTGGTATTAGAATGTGTGTTTCTTTGAATATTTACTTCTAGCAACTTTTATTAACTGTTTGATATATGAATATGTTGACGTTGACTTTGATGTTTTTTCCCCCCATAACGGTAGTGGGCCTACTAACACCTGCGGATTGCAAGACTTGTGTATAATTATAATTTTGACTTCTGTTCTTCCTTTTGTCCCACGGACTGTAGACTGTTCGCTGTCAAAATAGCATGACACCCTTTTGGAAATGAAGTGTTTCGTGTTCGTGTGAAAAAGATGCAAGTAACTTTTTAATGTGTACGAGGATGCAAGTGATTTTTTTTTCTCACAAAGTGACATGTTGAGTGAAAGTGTAGACGTATAATCAGCCGTATTTGAGTCCGCCTAACACATTGCTAACCACTCACAACCTGTCTCTTATTTGATCAATCAAATCAAAAATAATCTCATGCATCATGTTTTCATCGGTGATAAACATTTCAACTTCACACACCGTTATGATCTCCTTTTTTAGGACAAGAAGGCGGTAAAAGAAAAAAGAAAAAACTGGTGAAAATGTACACTCACTGCCCTCTGATGTAGTCATTCCCCCGCGCATATCATTAGAACCAAATCAAGGCAGGAAGTAAAAAGAAGTGTGTTCTAAAGTGCGTGTACAGAACATGACGTCACGCCAAAAGTTTATCTCTATGTAATTACATTTCTGCAAGAACAGCTGGATTTCCGTATGCTGCTTCATGCCAATTTGCGTTTTGAGAAAAAGTAGTAAATGGCTGACACAATGTTGAACCATCCCTTCCATATTGCAAATTGACTTCAAAGCGCTCATAAAATCCATCAGTACGGTGCCTGGTAAGGCCCCATACCCTCCTGCCGGGCACCCGATGAAATGACCTTGATATATATATTTTTTCATTTTTTTAATTTGCATGATATTCAATGCAATCTTTAGTGTTCATGATACTAAAACCATTCTCTCAGCGTTTATTTTACATTATTACACATGTATTGTGACTGAATACATTTTTATATTGCGTGTGTCCACTAAAAGGGGACGTGGGAAGTGGGTAGTTTGACAATTATTAAGCATGGTAGTTGAAGAATCTCCTGTCGATTTACGATGCTGTTGACTGATGATGTTATGCGAACTGCCCATTGTCTTTTTAAAGCAAGACAGAGCACGCCCTCATTTTTAGAATGTCATAAAGTTGTTGTGTCATTTGTATGCGCTCTAACGAATTGTTATGGTCAGGAAAAATCAGTCACAAATGTATTTTCGTTGGTTGTAATTGCTATTGTCCATAAACACTATACAACCCGGTACTCCTCTTGTGTTGTCTTTTGTATAAAACTTGTGCAAATCCAGCATTTTTCTGAAGGTGATTGACCGTCATACTTGGTATTTGTCTTTTTGACAGCTCTGTGTACAACAAAAAATCCCGTTGCTTCTGAAACAAAAGTAGTTCGAAAGTGCGCAAAGGCGATTATCTTTTCGAGTGGATACCTTTTGGATATTGATCGAACGGCTGCGATATGCCACACAAGTTGTTTGCTCCTGATGTGTACAATGATTTGTTTTTGTCTGATAGGTGACTGCAGAGATTATCATCCGCACTGCCCAATCTGGTCCAAAACCGGCAACTGTCGGGTCAACTTACAATACATGCGAGCGCACTGCAGGAAAAGTTGCGGATATTGCCCAAGTAAGTAAAAACTATCAACCTTTTGTACAACTTGCCTTCCCAAATTTAAACAAATAGTTTTCATTATCACATTATGAGGAAAACATCTGAAAGACTGAATTTTACTGAAAGTTTAAGTACATGACCTGTAATGATCTTTAACATGCATGACTTATTGTAATCAATTTTTTTTTCAGTACCAATTATTGATAAGAGAAATCTTCCATCTGAACCATGAAAGAGTGCAAAATCCCGTGACATGACATAAAAACTGTTATTTTTCAGCTTTCTTGATGACTTGACAACCATGCTGATAGGTTCATGAGTTGGTTTTATGCATTGAAAGCAAGAGGGTTAGGGTGTTTCCATATAAGCGGCTACAACTACGGCTACGGCTGCTGCTAAGGGTTGTTGCTATACTTCAGCTACGTGTGATGATGCGGTAAAGCCGTGTAGCTGCCAATGCGGACATGTTTCGCTTCCCCAAGAAATCAATGACTTATCAACTTTAGGGCTTGTTCTTGAGAGGTAATTTCTTGCTTTATTTATCCCACAACAGCTTGTTTTGACAAGAGCCCAGACTGCCAGATTTGGGCTAAGCGAGGTGACTGTTTACAGAACCCGGCGGGACTGAAGAAACAGTGTGC
The DNA here is from genome assembly GCA_010994315.2 of Pisaster ochraceus. Lineage (NCBI taxonomy): Eukaryota > Metazoa > Echinodermata > Asteroidea > Forcipulatida > Asteriidae > Pisaster > Pisaster ochraceus. The sequence continues at coordinate 13,866,677 of CM021529.1, forward strand.
AATGAGCTGCGGGAATTGTGGCCGGGGTCCTAAAGGTTTGTAGTTACTTCGACTATATCAACACCACCATCGCTGGTTTTAGAATATTTGTTCGCGCTGCTGTTGAAACAGCGCCGCCACCGCCACGTTATTGACAGGGATGGCGTGGTTAATGTAATACAGCAGTTGTGGAGAGTGTTCTGTAATGTTAAATGTTGTTGATAAAAAATGCTTATGCCATGAGTGCGACTGCTGTTCACTCTGAATAATATTATTGACCGGGATCTATACCAAGATAAACCCATTTGAGACAGAGTTCGTTTCCTAGTCAACAGTGACTTGGATTCGGGTCATACTGACCTCGGGTCATACAGACCTCTGGTCATACTGACCTATAGCCTATCTGGATTTCGGGTCAGGAATGTTTCTGACTTAGATTGTTCACCAATTGACTAAAAGGGTTATACTGACCCAGAAATTGGTCGTATGGAAAAGGGTCAGGTTTAACGATATTTTGATGCAGTTGTTGAGAATGTAGCTCCTTTCTTTGTATCGAAAAGACTAATGTTCAACAACACAACCAGCAGGCACAGCTGCGCCAGATTTCAGAGATGCTTTAAGCAGAATTCAGAAAGTATTGCTTTACAATTTTCCGCTAAGCAAAAACATATAAAGCAGGGTACACTCACAGTGGGCCATGGTAACCTTAGTGGTAAGCTTGATTTTGCCGCTGCCGATGTTCCAAACTGCATAATTACACAGAATATTCGGCTGTTCTTGTCGTATGTTAATTATTGCTGCGCACAGTTTCATCTGATGTACATTTTAATTGATACTATTTTTGTTGTTGGTGATGTTGTTTTTCAATATCACCACAGCATACTGTGAGGTTCAGCTCAGGTCAGTTTTATATTTCACTCAATCGGTTTGAGTTTGCTTCAAAAGTAACAATAAGCGGTAGCAGAATTGAACAATAGAGCTTATGCACATGACGTCATTTCAGTGGGGCGCCCTTGGCTAGAGGTAAAAAGGAGGCTGTTCATTGGCCAATCCTGTGCGCCGCGCGTACACATCTGTGCGTTTTTGATTGTTTCGTCACCGTTTTACCTCTAAGATGGCGGATGGACGACGTCTATACATAAGGTCTATAAGGATTGATTGACGCAGTCTTTCAAAAGCAGCTTGTGGAGCAGCGACCTCCCATTATTCAAAGAATTAGCTTTGTAGGCCTATAGGCTAGCTTTATTTGACACGTAATAATATAGTTTTAACACATAAAGGGACAAGATAAACACTTTAACATGAAGAATGTTATGTTCCAACACAATTCAACGTATTACGCAATACAATCACAAGTAAACAAACAGACTTACATGGTCTTTAAAGCAACAGGTTTTTTTCCATTTCAGCTTGCATTGACACCCACAAGCAGTGTGCCAAATGGGCAAAGCGTGGCTACTGCCCCACCCACTCCAAATTTATGCACAAGTTCTGTAAAGTAAGCTGTGATGCCTGTAACATCGAAGAGGTAACTATTGCTCCAGTCTTTTCAAGTTTAACAGCATTATTTTTAGTGTGGTATCGTTGAAACGTAATAAAAGACTACTCGAGATGGAGTGTGGAGGGGCAACAGATGGAAAAAGCAGGCATATTTATGAGGCTTGTGAGTCTATGTAGTCTTTACATTCAGGCATCAATGGGAGACTTTGGAAAGCTAGGTGGCATCAGACTTACCAGGTAAATTTCCATTGTTTACGTAGTTCTGATCATGTGCACAATACCAAGAACAATAGATTTACCTGATGAGTCTGCTGCCACCTACGTGTCCCCCAAAGTCCCCCATTGTATTCCACCTTCATGTACACAGAGGAAATTTGAAAGTTCCAAACAGCTATGTATCGTCTAAACGCAGGTTCAGAGTTGAGCCATTTCAGATTTGCGTGTAACCGTTGGTAATGTAAGCAATGTTTAGAAATTAATATTTGCAGTGATTATAACCTTTGTCTTATCACAGCCAAAGCTGTCAATTCGGACGAGTTGTCGTATAGAATTCAATTCTCCTGTCTAAAAGTTATAAGGTCGTGTACGAATTGGCGGCTACAGCTACGACTACGGTTGGATCGCTGCGTCATCATCCATTGAAGTATAGGACGTCCATAGGCCTAGCATCACTCCCTGCAACAGTCTAACCGTAGCTGTACAGCCGCCAATTTGGATACGGCCTTATTCTCAATACTCTGTACTCACGCGGTATTCAAGGCAAACAAATAACTTGCCGATGGAGGGCGCACCTGACGTGCAATACAAGCTGTAGACTAGGCCTACTTGAATTTGAACTTGTGTCACCTCAAAGTTATAACCACACACTGTAGTGTTTTTACAATACACATAATGAACCAGATGGAGAATAACGTATAGAGATGTAGTGACGTCTGATTTGTGAACTATGAAGTCTGTGCAATTACAATGTTCACCATTACCATAAAACATGAACTTCCCCCTCCTTTCCACAAACAGCCCACCACGCCAGAACCGCCGAAGAAGAAACCTCGTTCCAAAACACCAAAGAAGAAGACCGGAAAGGGACAGGGTGCAGCTCCGACGACACGAAAGAAGCGCCCAAGACAGCCGACTACCACTACGACTAATCCAAGAAAAAAAGTAGTTAAAAAGAAACCGCGTAAGAAGCAGGCCCGTCAGCATGCAGATGTAGCACTAGACTAAAATCATATCTGAAATATTAAGAATTAGGGTAGTGGATGGATGTTTTTTCCCCCATGACTTCCAGATTTTTTTATTTTTTATTGAATCGACGTGTCTCCAAATACAAATGCGGAAAGTTGAGACTTTGAAACAAAATATTAGTAGCAACCCCCCCCCACATTAGCATAAACGTAAAGCGCATATTTCAGCCGCGATTTTTACAAATGGACCGAAACATATTTTGTTTGTATCTGAAGGGTTTTTTGTAACCATGGTACCAATATTATTGTCCAAAGCAATATTTTCATCTGAAATACTGCCTTCCTTGAGGAAAATCTGCATCTAAATAATTCAGCTCTAATTGGTTTAGATTTATGAATTGACCACGTGCTAGTGTGCACGAAATCATCGGTTAAACATACGGCACACATTCGTTTCTCCCCCAAAGTCACCACTTTGGTTTGACGGTATTTCAGTAGATTTGGGTGCTTTTTGTTGTTGTTGAAAACTCATAGTGGGAACTTACACCTATGTTAAGAACTACAGTGTTAAAAAGAACTACGGTCAAGAAAGGTCGCGGCTTCCATTTCAGAGACTTTTATGTTTCACCCTGTCTGGCCTTATGCGGGTTTCCAGGGTGTTTTGTTGTTGTAGTTGTAGTTGTTGTCGTCGTCGTCGTTGTTGTTGTTGTTGGATTTTTTATTTATTTTTTTATTTTTTTTTGCTTCGTTAACTTCTTACGAGATACTATTTAAAAGAACTGAGACCTGTTTGTGGAAATACTCGTGAAGAAATCCACCCTAATAACTCAAATGGATGTAGTTTGCGAAGACGGTAATTAGTGAGAAGAAGATCTTGAACAGGTTGATTTATGGGTACTTTTGGGGTGTGATTTAAACTTTTCACGAGAAGTATGACGGTGCGTCTAAAATTTAACATATTTCTCAAAATCTGGAGCCTTTTTTAATAATCGATCATAGTTTTAAAAGCTATGATGGGAGGAAACGTTTTTTTTTTAACTCACAAAAACTAGCCAAAAAATTGCATTGTCTCTTTAACAAAGATGGTGAATTTAATGTCACCAGCGTGTTTTGGTGAAGGACTACCTCAAAACATTTTGCAAAACTGTTTCCATTTTGTCTTGATGATCAAACCAAACATTTAACAGTCACCATCTTGATTAATCAGGTAAGACATGTATTTAACCTGCCTTTTTGACATAGTGTAGGTTAATTTTGCATTCTAGATTTATGTTTACTATACTTGCATACGAAGAAAATAATTATAATTCTCAATAAAAAAATATACAAACACTTTTTTCTATGGGCAAATAAATAAAAAAATCATTAATAGCTTAACTTAGTAAAGTAGTTAAAATCAAAGTTCTATCATTTTATTTGTTTTAATCAATTAATTTTTTGCGTTTTCCGGCAGTGACATGTTTTTGCTCTTACTGAAGTGATTGTTTGTAGATACATAACAAGTTTTTACATTTTTTATTATGGATATTATCAACGATCTCCATTAATATTGACAATGGTCCTTATGCATTGACGTCATCATGCCGCCATCTTAGAGGTAGAACGATGACGAAACACAGGATGAGTCAATGATCACCCTTCTTTTGACCTACAATGTGCTTAAGGTCTATTCTTGAAACGACGTGTTCGACACTCCATACAGCGCATTGTTGGTGCGAGCAAAACTAATAACTAAGGCTGGTTCCTGGTTTCACTTTCTTGAACTTTCGATTAGTGCTATTATAACTCACTGCCGCCATCTTGGTCTGGTTACTTGTCTCACGGGAGCCAAGATGCACTGTAGTTTTACAAGTGGAAGGCTATTGTCCCCGTCTGGAGGGGCTTTTTCCCCCTTGTAGCCTCTGTTTGACTACGTTGCTTTGTTTACTAAATCAATAGATGAAGAAAAAATGTCTTCAAAAAGAAAAAGAACTGGTGCTATAGATTAATGAAACTGTAGTTTTAGGCTATAATCTGTAAATATGCATGATTGAATAACTACACTGAGCTAAGGCAGACACCTCGTGAATGACGTCACAGTAGTAAATGGTGCCCAGATAAGTACTTGTTCATTTAACACTTGAAACTGGACAACATTTATAATTTTAATTTTAATACATTTAGACTTGAAGTTGCACTTCAAACTCAATACTTGAATTCCGCTGCAAAAACATTCAACGTTGTATTATTATTATTATTATTATAATTATTATTATTATTATTAGTTCTTGTAACAATAAAAAATAATACAATAATTGGGCGATGTGGCCCAATTTTGACGTCATGCACGAAGTGTCTGGCTGACAGCAACTGCTCGAGTACAACTACCCTAGTAAAGTCTGAATTATGCAGTGCACATCAACATTTTTCTAAAGGTGGTGTTTGTAACCGGATAATGTGCTTTTACAAAGTGCAGTTTATATGCCTGGTACTTTTTACTATGAATAAATTTGACGTCAGAACTATTTGCTCCATGGTGTATATGAGTCCTCATTGTGTCTAGGGCAGGGCCTTTTCGAAATCACGGTTCGGTTAGTGCCTCTGGCTTGTCGGCTCTGTCTGGCCGTTAGAAGCCCTCGGTACGGAAATGCACGGTTTCAAATGCTTCGTCGGAGAATGTGCCAGGCGACTCAAAGCCAAATCCTTGATTTCGAAAGGGGCTTATATGTGAAGTAAGATTGGAGTGAAGTTCTGTACATGTCATGAATATTAATCAGTTTGGGAGAGACTTTTCAATAATTACACGGAAGTTTTGATGAGTTTGAAACAGGATTAATGTAATAACTCGAAATAAGGGAGGGAGGCTGGTCATAGAGAAGAAATAATTGAGTTTTCAGTCAGATTATATTTAAGAAACTGTGTTCATTTAAAAAGAAGATAAATGGAATTCAGGGAATTATGGCATGACAACTGATCTTGTGCGCCACAGAACGCATGTTATGTTACGTCACACTAACAACTTATCCCGAGCCATTTTCTAATACACCGGGTTCTACAATTTTAGAAAATGAATCAAAAACAAGGGGGAAATAGCTTGTTTAAACTTACTGACAAAAGTCGAAGGGTATCATTAAATTGCCTCGGCACTACCTTGGCGATGATGAGGGAAACGAGTAGCACTGACAGCCGACCTCCTCCTTGAAAAACAAACCTTGTATTTCCCCGTGTCTTAACAACAATCGCAAAAAGGCCAATGACCCAACATCTGTTTATTGATGTTGTTTTATCTGATGTTCCGTATCAAACGATCAAACTTGTACCCTACGGGCGAACCCCCACTAAATAAACTCCAAAGCATACAGTGCTAAATGCTAATTTAAAAAAATACACAAACAATTACTTAGAAGTCTCGCAGTTTTTCACTGTTTAAGGGGAAACTAGTCATTGACTCTTGAACAATATGATCCTCTGTTTAATTTGATATGGGGCCCGTCGAGTTATTCTCCCTTCAAATTCAAACACCTCTACACCGCCTGTGTAGTTTCCAAACGTCCGTGTATCAACTAGAAATTGTCCCTACATACACCTTTAGGCAATTAATAGGACCATTTATTTTATCCATCCAAAGGTTGGAAGTCAACAACCCCCAGGTCACAATATTGGGCAATTTTTATATAATTTTTACATTGTATCCCTTAAGTATCCCTTTTATTGGGCTCTCCAACCTATCTATAATATATTTTGAGGGCCTTCAAAATGTGAGGCGGACTCTCTGTTTTCTCCCTATTTAGCGAGGTGCACCACAACAGTGTAACTCAACTTTTTGGGATCTACTCTGACGCTCACTACCCCTTGAGGGCGCACTTCAAGCCGCCATAATTTTTTTACTGTTCCCCGTGTGTGCAGTATAGTACGATTTTAACGCATGCAATCTGCATTGTCATTCGTCCACTGATTGTAATAGAACTATCTTCTAAAATGTCGCGTTATGACAGAGCTATTACAGTTTTCTCACCAGACGGCCATCTCTTTCAAGTAGAATATGCTCAAGAAGCTGTCAAGAAAGGCTCGACTGCTGTAAGTTTTGTTTTATTCTATTTTTTCTTCTATTTTGTCCTCTTTTTGCGGCATTGAAATTTAGTGTACTTCATCATCATATTCATTGACTTGCAGTTGCACACATCACTACAGCACGCAGACTACGACAACACACGGTTACAGTTTACACCATACACAATCTACACATGAAACTATAAAATATGTGCTGTATAGTGTATTTAATTGTTAATTGTTGCAACTTTCAATTTTTAAGTATTTTTAACATTGGCCCTTTTATTTTTCTGTAAAGTAAAGGGGTAATAAAGTGTAATTTTTAATACAATTTATCACATTTTATTAATTTTATAGGTATGTGACCAAAAAAATCAAATTCAAAATTTTGGCATAATTTTAGTACCATTGAAAAGAGCTCATAACAAGCATTACAATGATTATAAATATCTTTGTTAATGGGTTAATTATTTAAAAGTTACAAATATTTTAATATAATTAGTAATTGATGACCTTAAATTTTGGTATTGGTTTAAATAGAAAACACAGAATAAGTTGTGACCTTTTCATAACTAAAATTAATAAAAAGTTTCATAATTTTGTTAATATCCAACAGATTTTAATAAAACTCGGTAAAGAAAGCCTTAACTAGCGCTGTCACAGAATACTTTGCAACTGTTTTTACTTATATTTTAAAAGAGAACAGCTCCTTAATTTTTAATGTTTAATTAAAACTGATAGTGATATTGACAAACACATTTCCAGTAACAGAAACCCACTACAAATTAAATTTGTGCGACTTTCAAGAGCATTTTGTTTTGAAAAACATTTAGCATATTATTCACTCACAATATTAGTGTAGTTATCTTTAAGAAAGCATTTATTAAGTCTTCACAGCACAAAGTGGATTGTTTACACAAATCTTGTCAAATATCAACAGCAGACATTCTTAAATCTCATTTTAGTATCATTTTAGTGCCAAACGGTAGTCTGACAGGCAGTGACAATAGCCATGATAGCTGACCTACTTGTAAAGAGTTCGCCAGTACTATGAAATCCAGCCATTTTTACAATTTTTGCCGTTGACACAAATTTTTGCTTCCAGAAATATAGGCCTAATGTGCTGATGATCAGATTTACTTCAAATTTACCACAGATATAGACAAATATATATATACTAACAAATAACATAGGTTTTAAAACTATAAGTACATATCTTCAGGTTATGAATCGATGACTTTGACAACCCAAAATATGGACAGATTTTTTTCCCCCTTTTTTTCAACACGGATCAAAAAAGTTTGAAGAAGCTGATACAGAGGGATAATGTACGTGTGCATTACATGTATGTGTACTCCTAAAATACGATTACTACACGCAAAATGATGACGCGCCCCCACAGATCAGCCGGTCAATGTGCGATCCGGTCAGGGGTGCACTGAGCCACGCACAGACCTGTATATAATACATCATTTTTATATAATTTGCTTTTGTTTGTGTGAAAAACCATGGGGGGGGGGAGAAACAAAATAAAAAGTTTGTTCTCAGTCAATTTAGTTTTACTTTAATAATTATCCTGAGAAGCCTATACTTTATAGGCCTACATGTTATAACACTACCATTGACTGATGCTCCCCTTCCTTAGTGACAACTTTAACTACATGTACTCCTCCAGCATGTCTAGTCCTATCCTAGGCCTAGCTACAGTAGTAGAACTACATGTATGACTGAGTGTGACTGAAGTTCGTTCCGTTATCGTGTCCACGAAGCTCATCATATTTTAGGTTGTGCAATATGGGCATGAACACCTCTTGTTATTTAGAGAGAAACAATTTGCACAGTGTAATTTGTTTTTATTATTATTATTTTTCATTTATATTCCCTTTTGGTAATTGTGTACGTGTGTATTATTTACCAGTTGCCACTGGGCCGGGGATCAAACTTTTTTTCCCCTTCAAGCCCGGCAGGATTTACAGATTTAAAAGCAGGACAGTTTTTGTTTGTTATGTGTTGCTGAGAACCTATATAATCATAAAATGCAGA
>CM021529.1:13880685-13894894 GCA_010994315.2 Pisaster ochraceus
TCCACATAAACTACACGTACATGTCAATCATTGATGGGGATCATTTGTAACCTCGTATTCAATGTTATCGAACTTCGTTTTGTAATGGATGATCAAATCCTGTATACCGTTGTATTGGGGACGTGATCTGCCAGCCACACACACACACACGCGCGCAACAAAAATTTATAAACGTGGTCAGCGGAGGTTGTGTTGATCACCGATCGTGCCCCGACAATATACCAGACATCATTCTTCTTTTGACATTGTAACGGCTGGACGCATTTATGCCTCGACAAAAGTCGGTATGCCTTGGTCTGTAAGTACTGTCTCACTTTGTATTCACTCAGACGATTGAAGTGAAGTAAATTGGATGTGGGACTGTCAGCCTTTCTTTTTTTGTTTTTCCTCCATGTATGCACTACAGACACCATGACAGACAGACGGCGGTTATTTAATGATTATTTAATTTACATGAAAACATATAAAGGGGTGCTAAGGTTTTTTTACATTTTTGGCTTGCTTAGTGTAGTACCCCGTGGTTGTCACCAGTCACGTTGTAATTGTAGACCTGTTAGTGTTAGTGTTAGTGTTATACTTGATTACAATAGCACTGACCACTGACAGTGACAGTGATGCTGAAATTTACCATAACATTAACAAATTCAAGTAAATAATGATTATAATTTATAATGATGCACTGCAGAACTCAGTAAACCTCCCTGATATACACTGACTGACTGTCAGTGTCAGTGACAGTGACAGCAAAATGCTGACGAGAACTGAAGTATTAATATTATTAATAGACCTAGAGTACTAGTACTGATGATTTCACAGTTTATTACCACTCGTGACTCTGCAGAGAATGGGAAACAGCAATATGTCTATGCTCAACATTTGGAAACGCAGTACCCAGTAAACATGTAAACCAACCGTGATGTAATCAGTACATAGGTACACTACAGCAGCACCAGCGGGGTCTATTATGTTAATTAATGTTAATTGGTGGGTCATTGTACATGTAGATCCCATACCCGAAGATTATACAGTCAAGCTCCATGATACAATTAATGTTCTTTATCCAATCATTTTGATAAACAAATTTAATTTATGTCTTTGTGTCCTAGGCTCGTCTTAAATCTACTGTCAAGGTACTGAGCGGGGGAACAGTGTTGTTTGTGGGTTTCTCCCTTGGGTTTGGAAGTGAGAAATTCTACCGCAATGTCGCCATGCCAGTATCACAGTTAGTACTAAATGCAGAGTCAGCTCACCGGTTTGCTGTCAAAACGGCTTCTTGGGGACTCGTACCGAGAAATAGTTATGTGGACCCGCCATCATTGGTAAGAAGCAGGCTTGACAGTAGGATTAACCCAAGTTTTCAATGGTAACCATAATCAAATGTCAAGGTTGTTTTTTTTAAGTTGAAGAGAAATTTAGACTTTTGTAGTACAAATCATAGAGTTCATTTGATGAGTTCTCACTGCGTGCCCTCATAAACTCCACACACACATGTACATGTTTGTAAATGGTATAAAACCGAGGAAATCCCATGGTGTGGACTTAATTTTTTTTAGCGACGTTCCCATTGATTTTGTACACGAAACAAACCGAGGACTGTCCCCGATATGTCATTTTCTCGGATCCCTATTGCTAAAGTCCTCGGTTTGAATGCGTAGACATGTTCACACACACACGGCCCCCCTCTAATAACTCCCCTTCACAAGCCCCCCCTCTTACACAGTCACACGCCCCCTCTTAGCCCCCCTCTCACGAGCCTCTTCTCAGATCTTCCTTCCAACTCACCCCTCTTGCATTCACACCCACCGCACCCTGCACACATGCCCTCCTCTCTTACACACACACACACACCCACACTGAGTCACCAACCAAATGATCCAAGGTATATCAAGGAGGTGCTGTGGGATAGAGGCTTGTATCTGGTATCTGGTATTTACTGCTTAACAAAATGACAGATTAATACATGTAGAATGCCCATCTGTTGTACCAGAAATAAGAAATTTCAGACTCTTATCTGAATTAACACCTTTTTATATCCGTAGTGAGAAATAGCTGAAAGAATTTCATCAGATGTTAAGAAACATAATGATCAATGATCAATCTACTTCTGTGGCACTGAAGATGCAGTTCCCAGAGTCTGAAACTGCTTGAAATAACAACTCCAGGCAGGGGTTACCAAAAGGTTGAAGTTCCATCATTCCAATACCCCTCCTTAATGGTCCTTAGTTTCAACACTTTCTGGCATCAATGATGTCTCGCCTCTCGTACTGTGAATGATCCTCTCTTGTAGTCGTTTAAAAAACAACCTGCTGAAGTAAAAAAAACTGTTCCGTCTCTCCTATAAAACGTTCAGGGAATTTCCGTGTGGGGACGACACTTTAGCAACCCAGTTGGTCTTGCTGCAGGCTTTGATAAGCACGCTGAAGCTATGGACGGCATGCTGAAGATGGGCTTTGGTTTCGTGGAGGTCGGGAGCGTGACGCCCGAACCACAGGAGGGCAACCCCAAACCCAGAGTATTCAGACTGCTGGAAGACAGAGCAATTATTAACAGGTTGGTATGAACCTGCTGGCTGTTTGGACCTACTGGCTGTTGGTTCCTCTGATATTAGTTTGGTAGATGTTATTTTTACATGAGTGCCAATTACGCTGATAGCAGTAGCACCAACTTTATTTACACTGACCACCCCAACCAACTCCTCCAAAAAGTGTATGACTTGAGTTGAGATCGGGTCACCAAAGTCATTTCTTGAGTCTCATGTCCTACAACATAGAGTATATATCCCAAAGACGACCATGCTTAGAACTGATCCTATCAAAGTTCAAACATTTAGTTGTTGAGTTTTCTTTATTGGAGTACTTTGATGGTTTGGAGACAGTGTGTGGCCAGAGCACCTAAGGAGCTGGAGTGTGTGACTTCACATTTTAGAAAAAATTATATTGAGCTAGTGACAGGCTTATTGACTCTACTGCATCACTTGATACTATGGCAATAGATGTTGCAAGCACCAGAATAAAAACATTTGTCAATAGCCATACTTGCAAGCTGGATTTGAATAATGTCCAGTACAGTGACTTGCTTAGTAGTCACAACTTGAATTTGAATTCCTCAGACTAGAGACAGTTGCTATGTAACACGGCAAGCTTTTGCATTAGAGACAGTGAACACCCATTCTGAATGAAATTGTATGCCACAATAATGCCAGGTTTTGCCCATCTGGAGGTAGATACAAAAGCTTTCCCAGAACCATGTGGTGTAAAACCACTGTCTTTAGTCAGGGGAATCCAATTTGAGTGTTCGCTTGTGGCCAATCAAGTCATTGTACCAGACAATGTTCAAAATGTAACTCGCAAATGGCTTGGATTTGAAATCACTGTTTACCTAACGTTAAATGGCAGACGAAACAGTTTACAAGCTGCAAATTCAAAACAGCAAATAGTGCAAACTTTAGAAACCTCTTTGTCTGTGTCTTTTGAACAACATGCTCAAGAAATATTTCAGCTCCAATAACACACCTGCTTCCTCTTTGAATAAATGTCATGCTTTTTTACAAATTACTTGAACTGAGGCTCATTGTCTTTGTTTTGGAGATAGATATGGGTTCAACAGTGAAGGACATGAAAATGTATTTAAACGGCTGGAGGAAAGGAAAAAAAGAGGTAAACCATTCCCCTCTTTCAGAGTAATAAGGATTTAACCACACATAATATTAATCTTTCACATTGATCTTTCAATAACTGCGGAGACCTGAAAAATATGGTCTTGATATCGAGACCAGACCATACCATATATTAGACCAATATTAGACAAAATGAAATATTGATAATACTTGTTTATTCCGTTTAATTCCGCAGAAAAGAATGGCATTGTAGGGATTAATTTTGGTAAAAACAAAACCTCACCAGACACTGTGAATGACTATGTGAAGGGTGTGAAGTGCCTTGGTTGTCTCGGTGACTATCTAGTCATCAACGTGTCCAGCCCAAACACCCCTGGACTCAGAAAAATGCAGGGTAGACAACAACTGGAAGGACTGATTGAAAAGGTTAGAGCTTTTTGTCTTGGTGATTATACTCCACCCTAAGCTTAACAAAATAAATGGCATGGAAATAATTGATGAATATGTACTAAAGTAACTCCCTTTTAGCATGAGATTTGGCAAACTGATCTTATCTGAGTCGAAATACTCGGGGATAAGTTACCTTAAGTTGGACTGATTGATTGATTGATTTGGAACTGTACCTCATAATCTTGCTCTATGCTCATAAACACAACTCTAGTAGCATGAACACAGGAGTGACCGATGTTATCACAGTCCAAACATTTGGGTGTTGAGTTACCAGACAGTGGGGTATTTTGAGGGATTTGGTACTGTGCCCTCAGCCACCCACTCCTAGCATGAGGCCAGGCTTGCCAATCTCATCAAAGTCCAAACATGACCCTTAAGCCACAATAGAGTATAGTTATTTTTCTCTTAGCATGAGGCCAGGCTTGTTAATCATATTCACCCATTACAGATCATATCACATGTCTTTAAGCCTGATGAATTTGTTGGGACATCATAAACCATAAGGATTCTATCGTGTTTGATTACAGGTACTAGAGGCTAGGAACTCCTTGCCATGTTCACCAAAACCTCCAGTGCTAATCAAGATTGCCCCAGACCAGACACAGCAAGACAAAGAAGACATTGCACAAGTTGTCCTCCAAAAACAGGTCCGTTTAAAAAAAACAAATCTTCAGATGTCAACAAACAGATTAGCCAAGTTATTGAAATTTGTCTTTCAAATCAAGGACATTTTATTCTGATTGCTGCTCTCGAAGAAAAAAAAGCCAGCAATTGGGGGGATCTTCAAAGAATCTTGTTACCAACTTTGACAGTATTTCAAATAGAACAACTTCACTGGAGAACTGCTGTGTTCTCCTCAAAAGTGGTCCACCGGCCAAAAGCTAGTTAAAGTACCTAAGGACCAGTCAAAATTCTCTCCAAGTAATCCGGCTGGCTAGTTCAGTGTCAAAAAGGATCCCTTTTTAATATGAATATGGACCAGTGAAAAAGTTGGTGGACCAGTGAAATGACAAGTTAACTGGTCCTGCTGGCTAGTCACTGAAAAAGTTCAGGGCGAACCCTGTGTTGGTACTTACATTAACTTTATTAGCAGTGTTCAAGATTGAAACAAATAATGTCTTTTTGTACATTTACAAATCCTGAACTCGTCTTTTAGGTGGATGGTTTGATTGTGACCAACACTACAATAACCAGGCCTGAGAACCTACAAAGTTGCAACAAAGTAGAAGGAGGTGGGCTTAGTGGACCTCCCCTCAGACAGATGTCTACAGATACAATCAGAGATATGTATACTCTTACACAGGGTGAGTCAAAATCAGCTTAATTTTTGCCTCACTTCTTCTGCATTAATGGCAACAAAATTACTTCTTTTTTTTTCAGAGAGATAGGATTTTAGGCTTTGCATGGTGGAGATTATTGGCCTTAGCAAATGGTTGAGGTAAAAACAGAGAAGGGGTTCAGTGCAAAATTTCTCGAAAGAGAACTGTAAATTCTGGTGCCAAATGTCATGTTTTTTGTCATTGCTTTGTTAACAAAAATTTTCAAAAATTGAACTGGTTAAAATGTATTTCATTACACATTTTTAACGACTACTTTTTAACCCACTACTTTTTAGGGAAGCTACCAATCATTGGAGTGGGTGGTGTCAGCTCTGGCCAGGATGCATTTGAGAAGATCAAGGCAGGGGCATCTCTAGTACAGCTTTATACTGCATTGGCGTATGACGGGCCACCCTTGATAAAAAGAATCAAAAGGGAACTTGATGCGCTGTTAAGGTAAGCCCAGTTGTTGGCCTGTTAAGTTAAGGTCAGCCCAGTTGTTGGTCCAGTACAAATTCTCGGAACAACGACTGCAGTCAAAACGTACACAAGTTCAAAGCTGACTTCCCAAACCTAAATTTGTGTCACAACATGAACTTTCACTAAAGGTACAAAACGCGTTATAAGTAGGCCTGGTTAAGTTTGCCCTGCCACTACACAGTCCCAAAAATTGGGGCGGATCTGACCGGCCTGGGACACTGCTACTGTTAACTGGTTAAACGCACTTACTGTTATTTGCATAAAAAACGTAGGAAACATTCCCTACAGGGTGAGGGGAGCATGTTCCCAACCTATTTATGGCACTGTACAGTAAACTCTGAAAAAAAAGTTGTTTTGAGAGACTTTTTGGAATAATATTATGAAGTACGGACTGTATTAAAGCAAAATGTGATTTTGTTTCCCCCCCCCCCAATTTTATTTCCAACAGGGAAAGTGGTTACAAGAGTGTAGTTGAAGCTGTCGGTGCAGACCATGAACCGAGTTGACTAGAAAACAACAAGCTAAGCTAGAAAAGGAACCAACAGGTCAAGGAGAGGGGTCAAAGATCATGGCAGACCTTCATAAGGCTGTCACAATCTTCAAGATATTTTATTTCCTTATTAGCCTGATGATAGTAATAGTAATAATTCATAATTTCGACCAGGGCCTGACATTTGGTTTCCTTCTGGCCTGTGTTTTGTAATCTGTCTTCCCATTTGATGGGGTTATTGGCTGTTGATAGAGGAGTAAGAAGCCTGGTGTTGTATAAGGGGGGGGTGCTTGAATTAGCCCTTCCCATGAAACAAGCTAACTACATTCATGCATGCGTACAGACACTATTGGTTGGCAAATGGCATATACAGTACTTGTGCACTAGGCAGATGCATAAATGAATATCTTCACGCCACCATCAGCCCCATGCTAAAGGCGCAATGTTCCCCCATTTTGCCCACCAGTATTGGTGGTGCGCACGCGTGATGTGAAATTTGCAGATTTCATGGCAAGGGTCTACTCTATTAGTGTCACCATCACATATTACGATTGTGAGGTTGTAACTTCAAGCCTTTCAGGTATAAAAAGAAAAGAAAAGAAATGATGTCATATTGTTGTGGGGTGAGAGTGAGATTGACGGTAGTATGAAAGGTGAAGATAAACTAGTTTGAAAGGTGCGAATGACCAAACCAATGTGGATTTGACTATTATGTTATATTATCTTACATTAAAAACATTTTGCTTTTAGAGCCAGTGTGACTGCTCCTGTGTGCGATCTTTTTGAAATATCACTGCCAAGTAATTACTTCACAAAAGAAAACCACAATTATGTTTCAGGAAAACTGTTTTTAATAACTTTATTTTCACACTACAAGTATTTAGGAAAAACAATGTGATACCAAAAAGCTACGCTATTTGTACATTAATTAAATTTGGATTGATCATGGAATAATCTTGAATAAACTTGTGAGATCATCAACATCCATTTGAAGTTTGTCAATATTTGTACATGTAGTTCCCTGCGTCAACAAAAATGTCTTTGAAATCGGCACTTCAAAGTCAAAATGAAAAAGCTGTCCATTGAAGGCATAATGTTTGAACCTTGTGCAAAAAAACATAAGGTGTAGGCTTAGTGCATGAGCCAAGGGTTTGGTTGCTATACATAGTAATCAATACTTGATGGGTGTTGGTATTATTTAAAGACCCCTGGCACTGGTGTTACATACAGCTACATTCTGCCATTTTGGGTGTCAAAGTGCATGTAAAGTCTGGTGTGGGTCACGACATACACTTCAATTTATAATCCTTTTAAAACAAAAATATTGGTTAATATTTTGTTTCGATACTTACTGAGGAAATGCGCGCCGCAATTTTGAAAAAGTGTTCTGATTACATCATAAAAACATTGTCGCAGATCAATTGTGGGTGTAAAGTAAATCGCAAGTTGACCTTAGGAAAGCTTGAGATGCACACCACAGATTATTACACAGAAATCCAACTCCCAAAAAGGTGCATGTAAGATTTATTGTGTAGATGGTGTTGGGTGAGATGGGCCATTAGTATGTTTTGACAGTTATTTTTGTAATGAAAAACCAAAAGGCGGTATAAACGGCAACGCATTTACACAAACTAACAACATTCTGACGACAAACAAACAATTGGAAATCAGACTAATAGTCTGAAGAACATCCTGCAATTGTATCAAGCCATTATATTAGACAGGCCCAGCTCTCAATATGTTTCCTTGAAAACTCATTTATGCATAACTACCACAAAGAACTATATTTTTTTAGAATGTACAATTCTTGCAAACAACAGGGCATTGCTTGTGCTTTACGTACATTATTTGAGCGGGATTGTTTGGGTTATCGTTAGAAAGGAATAAAGAGCATTTTTAAATAAATGACATTTGTGTTGAAATTTTCCTCAATTATGGGTGAAGTAGAAACGTACCCTGAAAATTATAACAAAAAGTTAATCAGTTTATGGCTGTGCATTAGACCAACGACACGGAATGAAACTGAGGCTGACATGGTCAATATAATGACTGACTTGCCATATCTGACTGGTTGCATTTATAATGACTAACTGAATGTTATGACTGGCCCTGGTGGTCATTATGATGAATACCAATGTCCTTATGACTGACCAGTAATTTGTTATTGTCAACTGACTAGTGGTCATTATAACCATAGACCAATGGTCATCATATCTCTGTTGGTCATTATACTTACATATCGGTTTCATAACAACCAGTCGTTATTTTGACACCCGACTATTGGTCATTACATGAATACCAGTGGTCATTATAATGAATGACAAGTGGTCATCATGGTGGTTGTGGTCAATATAATTACTTGACAATGTCATAAATAAGCAGTCAATATTTTGATAACTGATAGCCAGCCATTTTATCTGACGAGTGGTCGTATAATCTGATTCGACGTCATCATAATGACTGACCTGGCATCACTATAACTGACTAGAGACCATTATGTTAGTGACTGACAGGGCAGTCATTATGAAAACTGTTTGCAGGGTCATTATAATGACTGACCTGGCATCATAACTGACTAGAGACCATAATGACAACCGACTGGGGGTCATATTGACATTATTATGAAAAGTGACTAGTGGTAGCTATAATGACTGAGCAGTCACTATGGACTGAGGGGTCATTATGATGACTGACTGGTGGCCTTCTTCTGTTTCTTCTTCTCTGCTTCCTCTTCCTTCTCTTTCTCAATCTCCGTCACATACTTCTCCACCTCTTCCGTTTCATAGATCTGCGGTGAAATATACAACGGAACTTTACTTCAGATTCAATGTTGTTTACAACATCAGTCAGTAGTTTGGGCCCTTAGTCAATGGGACCACAATGTGTAGGGGTGAGTTTGTGGAGGAAGTGCAGTTGGACCTTAAAGTGATGATTCATATGGACATATAATAAATAAAAGTAATATAAAGCATTTATAATGTATCATCGTCTAAGTTCACACTTCCGAGGCGCATAATTCGTTCATTCACTTGTTTGTTCCTTGTTGGTTTATTTATTAAAAATATCACCCAAGAGCCAAGTTCTGAATTGCAGACATTTTGCACATAAATAAAAAGATACAAGGAAAAACTAGTCATAAAAGCAGAAGAAAAAAAAACACCAGTAAATGTGCACTAGACACGAATAAAAACAAGAAAATTAAATTTCTAAGAAGAAAATAATATGTACGTATGGGCAAGAAAACAAATATCAATAGTAACAAAAAAGAAATAAAGATAGATATGCTGATAGTTTTTGAATTATGAGACCCACTTATATAGTGCCTTAACAGTTCTTAAGGTGATGCGGTGCAATCTCCACCCGACTATGCCAGAAACGCAGGGGCAAGCGAAACATGTAACTTGGTTCTTTTCCGGCATTACACAACACACGGCTTTACAACACATCCAAGTATTTCTGACAACAATGATTTCCCCAGTAAGTCTGCTGCCACTTAGAATTCAAAAAAGTATCCCACTGAGACAGACACACAAGAGAAAGATATGCCTGATATTATAGTTGCTAAACACTTTCTGTTTCAACTTTCTACTTATTACCATTAAAAAAAAGGTACTTGCAGTTGTGTGGTCAGTGATGCTTTTAAATCAATAGTCTACAAACTTAAAGAATTTCAATTATTTATGCAGCCATCGTCTATCAATGTTTATGTCTACCAGAATGCTTTTAATCAAGCCACTTAATAGACTGAAACAACTGGTACCTCACCTTCAATGGCTCCCCTTTCCTCATGACAGCCAGCTCAATATTCTTTGCGCCAGACTGTACCACTTCCAACAGCGCCCTCACTGCCAACTTGATAGTGTCGTGCTCTGATTCGACCAGTTCGTCAGTCCAGTGTTTCTCTAGAAATTCGCGCACAGTTTTTGCACTCCTGCCGATGGCATTTGCCTATAATAATAATAAAAAAAGTAATAACAATAATAATGATAACAACAGTGGCTTCTTACATATCCCTCAAATCCGTTACCCAGTGACACTCATGGCGCTCCAACATTATTACCCCTGGTCACTTGGCCATTTATTTCGTTCCTTAGACCATCTCAGCTCCCTTGGGGAGCATACAGCCTGTACTGCCAAATATGTAGCGCATCAAGCTAAATCAATCACAAAAACCATCTCTGCCCTCATAGGTACCCATTTACCACTGGATGAAGAGAAGCAGTTAGAGTTGATTGTTTTGCTCAAGGACACAAATGTCATAACAGGGATTCGATCCCCTACTCTGATGACTTAGCAACCAGAATTCGAGTCCGATGCACTAAACCGCTCGACCACGACATGCCATAAAAAGGAACGAACCTCCCAGAATGAACATGGAGGGTTAAATACTAAAGCTCCGACAACTCCGTAATCCCTTTGCAGACACATTACCCATTTCTTGGCTGTGCGCACTGGACTTAAAATGGTGAAGTTACCCATTTGCTCGGTTAGTTTACCCCAAAAAAGTCCAATGCAAACAGCCCATTGGCATGCCAGACCACAGTACAGTCAGTACATGGAAGTAAACATAAAACTTGGACATGTACCCACGTGTCCGTTAATTAATCCGCACATTGCTAACAGACATTTTATCCATTTACACAGTGGTCTTAATGACTAAATAAAAAGTATGGTCCTGTCTGATTTGGCAGTTATAGCTTCGGCTTTGAGTGTTGTTTAAGGCGCCATGTGCTTCAATGCATGTTAACATGACGATAGCCCCACAGTCATAGTCGCTACATCAACGGTAATAGGTGATAGGTGATAGGTGATCGAACCTTTGTACCTTGCCTTGCCTCCCCCCTTCCCCCATCTCTGGAACTCTCTGCCTTAATATCTTAGAGACACACAGGACATTTCCCACTTCCAACTATCTCTTTTAAAACACATCTCTTCAGATTAGCCTATGAACATATCTGAGAGTTCTTCAATTGACCTAGACAGGCATCTTTGAATGTAGTATCAGATGAAGTGCACCCTACAAATGCTGTGTGATTATTATTAATGACCAGAGTGATGGAACAACTTGGCTACCTACCTTCCATGAGTGGTACGTCCCAGCAGGATCAGTTTGATACAGCCTTGGGGTCTTGTCAAGATCAAAACCAACAATCAACGCCGACAGACCAAATGGGCGCCGACCGTTGCTCTGTGTGTAACGCTGTACGAGGGCAACAAAATGAAGAACTATTTATTAGATACGCATTTTGTTGGCTGGTCAGCTTCCTGTAAATACTGTTCTAAATATTACTGGAGAGCTTTAAAGGAAGTTGCTCTGTTTCAATGTGTGTATGGAAATTGTTTTAACAAAAGGCTGCTCCATTAATGGGTTTAATGAATTAAAGAATATTTGTCTGGACTGGTCAATATTTGTCGTCTGCTCAGTGCCCACAAGCAAATTATTTTTCATTACTTATTATGATAAAATATTTGCAAACAATTACAGTATAAGATAATGTCACTTTGCAACTAATTATTATTTAAACATAAAATTATTAAATGTTGTTTAAACAAAAAAGGAGTCTCAGGTCAGATAAGTTTTTATGAACTTGTCACTACTATTGTCCAACTTGACTATGTGCCAAATTTTGCAAAATATGGGAATGCCCTTACTGCCCAACGTAATACGGTTTGATAAAGTATTGCATGTTGACAACAGTTCTCATTGTTCGCCAGTGTTGAACACACCCCTGGTCTCATCTTCCATAGAAAATATACCATGTATGAAAACAGTCCTGACCCAAATTTTAACAAAATAAAATGTGCTTCAGTGACTTCTTCCCTTTCAGTTTGCTTCTATTTGTTTTAACCACTGTTTTACATTTTACTGCTGTTTCACATTTTTCTCTTGCTTCAAAGTGTCTTCTTTGAAGGAGCCTCAATTTCATTGATGTAGTAGCTTACTTGCTTGTTTTTGTTTTTTTAATGAATGTTATCGAAAAAATCAATTTAAATGTCTGTAATTTGGGGTGTTTTTATTCCCACCATGCTTTTTCCCAGTTTAATGCTGTCCGGCGACAATGTAGGCGTGATACTCAATGGAGAATGCAGAAACAATTGCCTCCATTACCTCTAGTCATTGCCTTGGTGCCCTTTGAAATATTCCAGTAGAAACTAAAATTCCCCCCATAGAGGTACCCTTTACAAAGGAAAAGGTACCGTACAAGAACGAAGTATCAGGCAAATACCGGCAGCTAAAAAAATAATAAATACGAAATAACCCTTAATTAAAAGGATTTTAGTGAGAACATCATCCATAGTTCTATCCGTGAAACCTAAAAAATGACTGACCTGTTTAAGTTGAGCGATGAACCGCGTGATATATTCAACAGTTACTGGGTCTTCTACTGTTAGCCGATGACTCTGGCACTCAATACGAGCTCTATTAATGATGATGCGTGCATCTGCCGTCAGACCTGGTCAACAAAACACAACGACAGACATATTCAAAGGTACCATTTAAAAATAACACAGAGACTCAATCCTTGCAGCACCTGAGTGCTAAAAATATAGGATTGGAACTGTCGCTAGCCACCGGGCTAGCTCGGTGGTCTAGTGGTTGGACATCTACTCTAGAAGGCAAAGACTGTGGGTTTGAATACCACCCAGGTGATATGCCTGAGGATTTTTTCTCTCAGGTCTCAGGAAAGTATGGGTGTAAGGGCAAGAACCAAATAATACATTGTTCTTGTGCACTGGACTCAAGTTTCGGTGGCCTTGTCATCAGGGTGTGGGTTCAAATCCCGGTCATGACCCTTGTGTCCTTGAGCAATACATTTAACTATAACTGCTTCTCTTCAGGGCAGAGATGGTTGTTATGATTGATTAGCTTCGCGATGCGCTACTTTACTTTGCAGCAGAGGCTGTATAGGCATGGAGGAAGGAAAATACGTATTTTCCTCCCTCCATATAGGGTAGACTACTCCCCAGTGAGCTGAGATTGCATCATGAATGAAATAAATGGTCCAGTGACCGAGTTAATGAGGTTCATGAGCGTCAAAATGTCTACTTCAGGTCAAACTTCAAGGTAAATATTGGGCAACTTACATGTAAGTACAAACACACTCCAGTCCTAAAATAAATTTTACTTTGAAGGGAGTTTGAGAAATATGACGTAACTAAAATTTATTGAACAGATTATTGTTTAAATACTCTGATACTTTCACGGTTTAATATTTGATATTTCAATACCTACCAGCAAATGCCATGCAAACATGATCATCCAATACGCATATCTTCCTTACAGTTCTTTCTTCTTGGAGTTTGGCGACAGATTTCTTTTCAACGCCAAGAACGACTATATTCTTCCCGCGGACTCCAACCTATGGATGCAATTGTTGATATTAAAGGGGACAGCGTTACTCAATCATCTGATCATGCACAGATCAAACATAAAAAAGCAAAAACATGCTACTGACCTCTTGCATTGCATAATTGGTTATCGGCTGCCTGTTGTCTGCCATTTTGGGAGTCAAATTGCATGGCAAAAGAAATTTCTGACATCACATAAAACTGAAGATACCTAATGAAAATTCTTAAGTTGGTTGTATAATGGCATGTTCAATGAAAATTAGAAATAAATGGGAATTAACCAACTCTGCTAAAACCTTATAGTGTACTGTACACACTTCCTTGAAATCCTTTCCATACCAGGTGACTTTAGTTGGAAGAACAGGGTTTGCCCTTAACTTGTTCAGTGACTATCCAGCAGGACCAGTTAGCTTGTCATTTAACTGGTCCCCCAGCCTTTTCACATATGTCCATACTTTATATAAGAGTCACTGCCTGTAAGAATGTACCAAATTAGGGGGGGGG
>CM021529.1:13920750-13936788 GCA_010994315.2 Pisaster ochraceus
TGGATGCATCTAAACTTGACATTGTCGTCCGCGACAGACGTCTGCCAACTACTAGATTGGGGTATACACTCACAGTATCAAGAAAGCCGACATCTTGAAAGAGCTATACAATCCCTCCCTCCTTGGAGAGTTAAAGCTAAAAACATTCTGAAGCAGCCAGTGTTAGTTTGTAGTGTTTAATCAGGTAGGATATTCTTCCTACTTTTGTCTGATTTCCAATTGTTGTTGCTCTTGCAAAAAATCAGAAAAATTGTGATTAAATAGCCTGAAATTTTTGTAAAAGCCTACACCATGTGTACATGTAGGTCAGCCCTTGTACTCAATAAAATATTCCTACTTTTTTCCGAGGACCAAATATCATGCCTGACTAATTCAAAACACAAAAACTTATTAGAGATAAAATTATATTTGGGTATTCAGTATTGCTGCCTCTAATCCGTACTGTTTAGCCTGATGCACGATCTTGGCCATTAGCTGACTCACAAATGTAAAGAAGCTTCTTTTGTCACCCCCTTTATTTTGAGACTTTGAAGTAGACTCTGTTGGGGTCGAAACATGAGGCCATTAACACTTTTTGCATTTGTACCGCAGGTTATTTTGGTTGCTAAGCAGTTTGCAACAGCTTCATCCCTTCTTTTCAGGCTTAGATTGTAATCCAAATCTTAATTTTCCTGTTATAACTTGAAGGTCCATATAGTTCCCCCGAACATCAGCTCTCGTGTGTCTGTCTCCATGGCGACAGGAAACCGCCAGAGCGCCGGGAGAACCTTCAAAGATTCAAGGTATAAAAAAAGGATGTCTTCAATCATTCATGGTGTTATCGCAAACCTTGATAGACAACATCCACACCATGCAAAGTTTCAACCCTGCTAAATTTCCTGGGACCAATTTCATAATGTGCTAAAATTCATTTTCAGATGAGTTGTCAATAACACCTTAGTGATTTGTATTATGACATCAAACTTTGCTTAGCAATTAGTTTTGATTCACATTTAAATTCAATCTTAGCTCTTTGTGTAACTGAGCCCCAGTGACACAAGTGGTGAGAAACTGCCTCTGTCTGACATCAACTCTTTAATGACTATTCTAGGACGGTGATGTACGCTTCTTGATTTGCACTGATGTAGCGGCTAGAGGAATTGACGTCAAAGGTATCCCATATGGTAAGCATCAGGGATTGTTGTAACAATCTCGACACAGATAGACATGGGGCCTTTCTCAAACCTCGGCTTGGGCTACGGCTCCGTGCCGGGGCTCCGTGCCGGGCCGGCTCCATGTGATACAAATACACGCTGCACCAACAATTTATAACGGAGCCCAAGCCGGAGACGGAGCCCAAGCCGAGGTTTGAGAAAGGCCCATGGAATCTTAGTCTTGATGCTTAGCACTGTGCTTTAAATCAATCACTGATACTGGAAGATATAATTTTGACATTATCATGCAGTCTCTTGTAAGGGCAGTTTGTGGATAAAAAAAGTCAAGTTCTTGTAGGAATGATTAGCATCCACTGTTGGCTCCTGATTACAAGTAACATCTTACCTCCATCACATCAGGAACATGCAATCGCTACCTGTTGCACTGTTGTCCAGGCCCAACACTTCCCATTGGGACTATTGCAACACCATCCTGTGCAATATCCCAAAATAAAACTAGGTACAACAATTACAACAAATCCTAAACTGCTGCCTGCATCATCATTAGATCAGGAAAACATAAAGACATAACTCACATCCTCCCTGCACTACAGTTGCTCCCAGTGAATATTCAGATCCAATTTTAAGTTCTCCTTCTCATAATTCATGTCCCCTGCCTACCTCAAAAGTGTTACATCAGTGTACCGATGTGGCGGTTGAATATGCAGACTCACAGATGGCAAAACACTTTTCCAAAAGCCAAACTCTGTTTTGTGCTTGATATGTGACTTGGTGTACCCACTCCGATTGTCTCTTCATTGTGTTCTGGGAATCTCAGGAATTCTTTAGACAGTTAGAGGCTGCTAAGGATGGAGCTTACTTTTGTAAAAGAGGGGAAAAGTATTTAAAAGTATATTGGAACATTTTTGTGGGGTGGGTGATTGGGACTCCATCTGCCACCTAATTTACATGGTATACCAAATTCAATGAAATCAGCTGGCCATAGTACTTTCCACTGTACTTGTCCCAGTCTTTGGAACAACCTCCCCTATCCAACTTCACCAATCAGTTTCAGTACATACATGTCTTCAAGAAGCAACCCTAGACTTAACTTTTTAGATCTGTTGAGACCTTTCTAGTTATTACTCGTTTAATTTGAGAGTACAGAGCCTTTGATTTAGCTTCTAGGATTTGTGCACTCTTTAAGAACAATAGTACTCTTAGTATTATCCAGTAATAAAACCCTAGTGGTTTATAAAAGAAAAAGTGCCATCCCCCTAAGGTGATCCTCTTATAACACCACTTCTTATGTTGTATCTGAAACTGGGCATGACACCTGGCTCCACAGCAGTATATGTTTGTATGACTTCTGACTGGCATTCCCTTCCCCCCCCCCTTCTTCCCCCAACAAAGATATTGCCAAAATAGGGGAGTTACATCCAGCTTAGTTTGTAGAGCACCTGTATGTAAAGCCAAGAGGTCGCAGATTCAACTCCCGCTCTTGTCATGTTTTTCTTTGTTGGACCCAAATAGATTATAATCATCCCTTAGCTTGTGTCTTTCATAGATGTTTTGGAGTGATAGATAGAGGGCTGCAAGATAGTTTATATGTTTGTATCATGTTCAGATGGAAATGAAAATTTGAATGTTGTATCAACAGTTTTGAATGTCACACTCCCCGATGAAAAAGAGAACTACGTCCATCGGATTGGTCGTGTGGGGCGAGCTGACAGGTGAGAAGAATTCATTGATAGAATTCAAAGGTAGCTGTGGACTCAAGAATTATTTTTAATACTTGCAGTCTTGGGGTAGTATATTTTTGATAAGGTCAAAGGTTCATGAAATGTAATTTTTTGCAATCCTTGCAATAATGCAATCCTTGGAGATGTGACTTTGTGTCCCATTTCTCCTTTTACTCCATTTACGTTTTACAGTTTTTACTTGTATTTTGGTGCCTTTTTTGTGTTTGATGTAATGCAAGTTCCAATATTCATGAGCAAAACTTTGATGTCATATCAGGCAGAACTCTCAATGTTGCAACTTGTTTATGCACAAAAAGTGGACAGAATTTAGGATATTTCACTGTGATTTCGCTCTGATTTGTTTGTCAGGTCATAACAGTAAGCCAAATAGCTCAAAATATATTTTTAAAAAACAAAAAACAAAAAAACATTATTGGTAATGCAGAATGTTTCTGAGGCTCGCTTACTCGTGAAGTCCATCAACACATCCAAGGGCATAGTGAGTTCAATTTCTTTAAGAGGATGTATTGAATCTAACTTGCCAACTGCCATTCTTTTTTTTTCGGGGGTGGGGAAGGGCAGGGAGAGGGGGTGTGTATGGAAGCAAGTTTACCAGCTTGCCAATAACCATTATTCCGACTGGTGCCAGAGCAACAAACCTGTTTGTGCGTCAACTCAAAATAATGATTTTTTTTTTAATCGACAAAGTGACAGAACTTTAGTCTGGGTGGCCTTGTTCCGCCTAATCTAATGCTTCATTTGCCAACTGAAGCTCTTAACGTCGACTGATCAAAATAACTACGGAATGTCACACCCTTCACACCCCCATGGTCGCTACACCTCTGAACGAGTCAAATGCATCAACATCATTTAAAGGGATGAAACATTGTTAGTTTATTGGAAGAGGGAAATTCATTTCCATCCTCTACTTTTCACACAGCACACCATCTAATCAACCTGTGAACATTTTCATCTAACTCGGTGGTCATGATTTAATGAAAACAATGAAAACCATTTTGGGGGCATTTTACTCTTCTTCATAGGCATGCGTATTTAGATTGCAGCAATACGAGACTTTATAACACTAGATGGCAGCAGACATACCAGATGAATTTCCATTGTTTGTGTAGTTTAGAGCATCTGCAGACTTCCATGAACGATAGATTTACCAGTTTAGTCCTCGACCAACTAGTACCCCAAAAGTCTTCCATTGAAACAAGCAAAATATTTCTCTTGAAGTTTTGTACTTCATAATCAGCGAGGTTTCATTTTGAAACAAATTTTTCTTTCTTTCTTATTTAGTTACCAACACTATACTTTTTCTATGGAAAAAAAAAACCTTTGTGCAAAAGATATGTTTGTTGATATAAACTCTGTTTTGTTTTTTGTTTTTACTTTTTAGGATGGGCCTTGCCATTTCTTTTGTCTCCACAGTACCAGAAAAGGTAAGTTAATGTAGAGGCACGGGCAGTAGCCCAGGCCTATAATTAAAAAGGACGAACATTCACTAAAATACAACAGCAAAATCTACATGATAAACCTATGTAATGGTCACCCAAATTTGAACGTGATTGGCAAATAGAGGCTTCTAAAAAATGTGCTTCCTCGTCCCAAGTTTTGCTTTTGTTTTAATTTTAATTCTAGCAAATTATTCGTATTATATAGAAATTTAATCACAAACTCGTAACAAATTGCTATGGGTATTTTATTTTTCAAGAATTTGATTTCTTGGAAAATTCAAATCTTTGTTGGAGGTGTTTTCTTGTTTTTCTGGTTTTATTGCGAGTGAGCCTCAGTTAGCAAATGAACTACCAAAGGGCATCTAGACTAAAAAAACTAGCCAACTTACAAACGTATCAAAGCTTTTTCTTTCTTTTTTCCTTTGGTTGTAGGCTTTGAGAAAGAAAGGATGAATGAGGCCATTAACACTTTTTGGGTTTACACCACAGGTCATTCTCAGTCAGTTAGTTACCAAATGTACTACCATATCAACTAAAAGTCAGTCATTTTGCTGACAAAATTCATTGGTTTTCTTGAAAGCACTCTAATTTGCGAGAGTGTTTGTCACATTGACATTATTCAGGCATGTGCTTTCTCAGGATTTTTCTTGATTTCAGGTTTTTCTCAACCTCCTGGAGTCTTCAAATTCTCTTGAAGGAAGTAAAGCAATCAACTAAGGGAGAAAGAAAAAATCCACCATGTGCCCAAAGCCCTAGTTTTGTATTTCTGATGCACAGAGTCTGTAAACCTCCTTGACTTGTAACGTCTGGGAGGTTCTGGGTCTAGAACAAGGGGGAACCCAGGACCACCAGCCATTTTCGAGAATTTCAACCTTTCTTGAAATCTCATCCCTGTATAAATACAGTAGGGTTGCGTACAAGTTTTTCAGTCCTAGACACGTTTTTCGCTTTTAAATAGTAGAGAACATTCATGGTTGACGAGTTGGCAAATCTGGCTTTCATAAACCATTCTCCCAAACAAAATGCCCTGAAAGGCGACTTCCCTGAATTTGACCCAATGGTTTCTGATGTGAATTTGTTTTGGGGTTTTTTCTGATAGGTGTGGTATCACTCATGTTCCAGCCGTGGCCGTGGTTGTACGAAAACTGACTTGAAAGAGAAGGGAGGTTGCTGTATATGGTACAATGAAATGCAGGTAAGCAGCTGAACTGAATTACTGAAGGCATGTTTTGCCAGCATCACCGCCAATGCTGCACCTTTAATTGATTCAAAGAGAGTCAGCCCACTGTTGGCGGCATTTTTGCTGAAATTTCCAATTTTGTGTCTTGGTTTCAAGATATCTTTAAAAGCGTACTTTGATTTAGAAATAACCGGCATATCAGTAACTGCAGATTTGGCCACGTTACCAATGCTGTACCTTATCTTGATTCAAAGAGTCATAATATAGCAGCAAAGATGTGTTTTTTTTATTGTAGCCTTGACTGATTATAAAGGCATACACACTTGTTGTGTACTTGATATACTACATGCGAAAATGTGGTGGATGACCAAAAGAGAAACCTGAGAGTGGTCAGAATTTTGGATCTTAAAAAGGGGGCAGAAGAAAGCAAGACTTTACATTCCTCTGTCAGTCGCGCAAAGTACATTTTGTCCAAGCAGAAGGTTAAAAGCAATAAAATGGAAGGCTACTTTAAATAAGTGGCTGAAAAATGCTCAAACTTTCACCCTCATTTTTCTTGGAACACAATTTTGCACATAAATTGCTTTCAACTTTTTGGCAAGCTTACATGTACTTCCATTCCATCCATCAGCCCGGTACACAACTATGCATCATATTGATCCCTTGCACCAACGTAAAACACGACTACCCACAATTCCCATTTTGGGAGTCAATGTTAAACATGTAAGCGCTACACTCTGGATGTTGATTCCCAAAATTGTGCAACGGTGATTATTGTCATAATGACATCAGGTGTATTAGGTCATTACTCATGAGGTAACGCGCATGAAAGCATTATTTTTGTAATTTTTGTATCTTTGTGTTCTGGTGCTGTTGCCCTGATTTTACTTAATAGTCTACTGTCTTCTATGACCCAGCTCCATAGCGCTTAGAAACGTAGTATTAAGTGCGGTATAAGTATACTTTATTTTGTATTTTTTAATTGCATCAGTTTTCCAACAATGTCAATCAATTATGTCATTAAATGGTGTTTAAAGCTTTGCATGGTGTGAAAAATAAGAAGTAACTAATAATAGTGAACTTGCGGGTACAACCATGTATAAAATCTCTTTTGAGGGAGTGTTGGCTGTCTCCTTAAGACGAGCAGAGTATACTGTTCGAAACGTCTAGACCACACCGGCTCTTTTCAGAGCCAACACTCACTCAAAAGAGATTTTATACATGGTTGTACCCGCAAGTTCACTATTTATAGTTACTTCTTAATTATGTAATTGTCGAACCTTACCTGTTAAACAGAATTTGTTAATATCTTTCATACCATAGCAGTATTTTGGTCAGCATTGCCAATGCTGTACATTCTCTTAACTAAAAGAGAGAAAGAATACCGTCACAACACTCAAAGGGTTACTTGAAAAGGGGCTCCAGGTTTGAAGCCTCATTTGGGATGCTCTCATTTTCCAATCGATAGAGTCCTTTAAAGTGGGAAACAATTACAAGTCTCCCACCTCATGTTAAAATGGGCCCAAAAATGCCATTGCCATTGAATTTGACCTTGGAGACTCTCTTTAAGCTGGTCAGCACACCAGTAGTTTAAAGAAGAAAGAAGATGCACGGTATTCTTGTCAACTTAATCAACACAGTATTTCCCCTTTCAAATCATCGTCTTATTGGTGTACTTCCTCTAGTATCTGGGTGACATAGAGGAGCATCTGGGGGTGGTGATCGATCAGACAGAACCAGATATGAAAGTGGCCACCAATGAATTCGATGGCAAAGTTGTGTATGGACAGAAGAAAATCAATACAGGTAAAATATGAAATGGATTCAACTTCTTCTCATGTATGCAGAAATGTTTAATGGGTAGACATGCACGTCAAAGCAAAGTTATCCAAGGACAGAATTCTAGAGAAGGTTGCTTCTACCCCACCCCAACCTGACCCCACCTCATGTAGAATGAATCAGTTATATGGAAAAGGGGGTATATTGGTGACAACAGCCAATTACAAAGTCATCAAATAATTATTCAAAAGCTCCGTAATCAGTGGCTTGTCCTGTGAGTACATGGTACTGGGATGGATCTAGAGAGTCACTGTCCCAGTGAGCCTTCATCTGTAGGCGTGTTTGAATCAAAATGCTGGGCACCCTGGATCCAGCACAAGAGCAGGGGGCAATATGTATTGACTCCTTGCACTGATGTCACACGCTGCTGCAGTACGCCCATGGTAATCCATTTTGTTAGTCAAAACACAATGTAAAGATGTGGTGCAAATTTAATTGCGTGAGCTTTGCCCAAAATGCACTCTGCAGCGTAATACAAGGCAAAACTAACCCTCAAAATGACACCACCAAAGTTGATCATGTGATGACTTCTTGGAAGTTGGGTCAGTATCGTTCTTTATTCATTTTCTGATTCATCAGATTCTAGCTCTCCTCTCATTTACTATGTGATGTAATAAACACAGCGCTGAAAAGGAACAAACTAGTTGAGCAGGCTTGGGTCTTCAGGGTTTCCCCCTGGTAAAAGGACCATTTTGTCAGGAAAACGTTTACTTGTGTAAGAAATTTACCAGAGAAAACCATGGCAAAGCAAGAGGCATCCACTGTGATTGGCGAATTTGAGAAGGCATGGCTGCTGATTATCGATTCTAATAAGTAGGTTTTGGGATTATCAAGGATTTGTGAATGAATTTTACCTTTCGATATATCTGCTGCCATTTCGCATTTGAAAAGTCTCACGTTATCTTGGGTTTTATTCAAGGCCTTGTTCAGAAATTGACTGTTTATTTTCTTTCCTTTTTTTTACAGGGAGTGGTTACAAAGGTCATGTTGCCATCTTAGCTCCGTCTGTTGCTGAGCTGGCTGAACTAGAGCAAAAAGCTCAGACGTCCTTTCTTGGGTTCACCGGTGTGCAGAACACACTATTTGCAGCATGAAGAGTCACATTCTTTCATTACGCAAACAAAAAGCAAAGTGTAAGAACACAAATATGTAGGGCAAAGGCTTTCAAATTAAATAAAATGTACTGAAGGAATGAAAATGGTCGTTCAAGATTGACAACTTCAGGACTTTAAGGTCATTTGTGCAGTTTGTATGGATTTCATCAAATTGCTTAAGTTCCATACTTTGAAGCTCCTGGTAAATGGAGTTTATTGATCAAGTGTGGTCTCCAAAGTAACTGTTTGGCAAAAATAAACAACCGTTTTCTAAGAAAAACATCTGTTTGTGGATTTTGATTTCCTTTTTATTTTTCATTTTACATACTTTTTTATTTATTGTATTCAAGACAGAATGACCAAAATCTTTAGCTGAAAGGGTCACCTAACAATGATAAAAATATAATTTACAAAACCATTTACAAAACCATTTAAACAAATTTACCGCAAGATTTTGACATTGTGGAATGGTTGATGGCTAACATCCTTTTCGAACATGATGTTAATGACCTTACAGCACTGAGTTGATGAATTCTATCATTGAATTTGCATTTGTGTGATGCATGAATGGACCTTAATGATGCATGGCTTGTATTAAAGGGTGTCCATAACATCAGTAAGATAAATAATATATGTTCACATATTTACACATACATGTAATTGTCATAATTTTGAAGATAGTCATGCTGGAAACTTCCCTCAAAGATGTTTGCTTAAAATACCATACCATACCTTTTGAGAATTGAGTTGAACAATTAGTTATATTGCGAGTCAGAAACCCAATGTTTGAAAACTTTGTAAAGGTTTTTTCACTATGCTCTTGTGACTGGTTGAATTCAAACTTTCAAAGTTTGTTGTTTCATGTATTTATGTTGGCTCACACAAAGTGTGGAAACTGGTCTTTGACAAGTGCCAATGTTGTCAGCGAGCTGTAAAGAAACAACAAATTTAAGCCCTTTTCACACTGTATCTCTTATCCCCATGGATTACAACCCTGGGAGGCCCCAGGGTTTTCCTACCTCACGGTTACCCCAGCACACTTTCACACATCCACGCCTAGGTCCCCTATTCAATGGGTTCCGGTTACACGTTTCAACAATACCCCAGGGTTTTACTGCTTACCCCTACTCCAGAGCAGGGGTGACTATGCGTTTGGGGTATGCCCATTTTCCGGGGTAAATCAGGGGTAAAGCGATTCAAGTATAAAGGGCAGGCTGTTATTCCCCAGGGTTGCCGCCAGGGATTAGAGTAGAGTGAAAAGGGCTTAAGATTGGTCATATGTGTAGCTTATTCGAGTTTGCCAAGGGGCAATTTACAAAGGGCTTTGATACTTTCATTTTCGGTGACCGTAAAGAAATCTTACTTTGTGAACAGATGGGTTACCTGTCAAAGTGACACATAAATGTATACCGTACGTAGCTGGTTCCCGAACATATTTTGATATTTATTATTGAGACATGAACCATGTGCAACTGGATTTTCCTTGTAGATTTCACATTTTCTTTAACACACACAGCATGAAAACAAATAATTGCCTATGAATTTACCAATGGTGTTCACTCTTTCAACAGGGAGTTCAACTTGATTCTGCTAAATCTGTGTCACTCAGTGTAACAGAAAATGTGTTCCCATTTACAATTTATCATGGTTTATGAAATTATCATGGTTTATGAAACTTATGTGATGTGCAGGGAGTTTTTGTAGAAATAAAAACCAATTTTGTATTCCTTTTTTGCATCAGGTATAAAGAAGTCATGGGTTAAAATTTGTGTTTTACCCATACTCTGATATGTGTTAAACGATGTACACTCAGTACTTTTCCATGTCATGTAAGACAAGAAACACAGGCATACTACTTCGGTGGGATTCCAACCCATGACTTTTGCAGCTATAGAGCAGATATCTGACCACAAGCTCAGTAAATTAGTGATAAGACATCCATTCTAGAATGGCAAAGGTCGTGGGCTCGAAACTAACCTGAGCACTATTCCTGTGTGTTTTTGTTGTTTGTTTTTTGTTGGTTTTTTTTAGGGGGGGTTGTTCACAGGTCTTGGGAAAGCACTGTGTATTGACCCCTTGCAACACAACACAGCCACTGTCTGCCTTATTCGCCATTTTGAGAGTCAAAACACACAGGGGTACTGATTCCAAAAATGGTACAACCAGGATTGTGATGACGGCACATCCGTGTATGGGTGAGACACAAATAAAAACCAACTTGTTTTTCATTAATCATCTTTCTAAAAGCTTATTTTTGTTTTGTTTCCATGAGGTATAAAAAACGTTATAGAATTATGACATTTCTATTTTCATTTATGGAGTTGGCCTAAATTGTCCGCACAATGCTCAATATGGTTATATATTCCTTATTATACAACCTCAGAAAAGAAAGTATATTTGTGTTCATGTTAAACATTTTCAATCTGGGCAATTTCATTCTTCTGAAAGTTTGAAAAGATATTTATGCTTAAATAAAGATTTACAAAAGAAGACATCTCAAAATTTTAGTAAGTTTGTTTCTGTTTGTCTACAACTCACAGAGTTGTGTCTCACACGTCGTTGAATCATGGAGGTAGCAGGGGGAAAAAAAAGAATTTCAATAATTGACCAAAATTTGATTAAAATACCCCTTACGAAATTGTATTATTATATCAGTATTATTTTTGGGGGTCTGTTTTCAGGCTCAATTTTATGCTTTAAAATTATGCAAGCATCCTCATTGGTGCCATTTTACATCTGACTTGCCAGCATTCTATCTACCCATGCCACCTAGTTATACCACTGTCAGGGTGTTGTTGTTGGGGTTTTTTTTATCTGATTTTTAGTTGACCGAAAATATATTTGAATGATTTTCAAGAGGCTGAGGGACGTTAAAATATGCTTTTGGTATGTTTAAATATTTAGCATTTAGCACTGGTTGCTATGGAAGTTTATTTAAGAAATTATTCAAAATAGAAATAACAAACGCTTTGATTGCCACATAATTCTTTATGTTGTAAGTCATAAGAAAAAAAGAAAACTAAAATAAAACCTAGATTTGGTTATAAAATTGCACTTTATGGAATCAAAAAGAATTAACAAGTGAAGCTCCAGCATGACCCTATGAAGCCTGGCTCATACTTGTGGAATAAGTGACTAAACATAACTATGCTTGACCTCACATATCAAGCCTCAGGGAAGCTTGTGGAATTATAAATGATTGAGTATGATTGGCCATTTGAAGCCTCTAGGCCTTTGCTTGTGAAACCATAAGTACCGGTATGTGTATAATTAGCCATAGGCCTACATTTATGAAGCCCAATGTATGCTTGTGAAATCGTAGCGAAAGGGAAATGTGAAGTAAAATTTTGTGATGTACTCAGTTTTCAAAAGATAGACACACCTCACACCACACCCTAACCCTAACCCCAACCCCAACCCCAACCCCAACACAACTCCAACCCCAACCCCAAACCCCAACCTCAACCCCAACCCCAACCCGCAACCCCAACCCTAACCCCAACCCCAACCCCAAACCCCAACCCCTAACCCCAACCCC
The DNA here is from genome assembly GCA_010994315.2 of Pisaster ochraceus. NCBI lineage: Eukaryota > Metazoa > Echinodermata > Asteroidea > Forcipulatida > Asteriidae > Pisaster > Pisaster ochraceus. The sequence goes on from CM021529.1 coordinate 13,932,737, forward strand.
AACCCCAACCCGCAACCCTAACCCTAAGCTTAACCCTAACTCTGATTATGTTCTGACCAACACACCAAACCCTGACACTAACCCCAACCTCAACATTAACCCTAATTCTTACCCATGAATAGAATCCTAACAATTACCATACAACCCTAATCCTAACCCTTACCTAAACCCTAACACTAACCCTTACCCTAACCCTAACCCTGACCCTAACCCTAACCCTAACCATGGAGGAAGAAAAACCTCACCCTAACCTAAACCCTAACACCTAATCCTAACACTGACCCTGATTGTTTTGACTAACACACCAAACCCTAACAATAACAGTAACCTCAATGTTAACCCTAAGTCTAACCCATGAATACAACCCTAACAATAACCCTAACCCTTACCCTAATCCTGACCTTAACCCCAACCTCAACTTTAACCCTAATTCTAACCCATGAACAGAATCTTAACCTTTACCCTATAACCCTTATCCTAACCCTTACCCTAACCTTACTCTAACCCTTACCCTAACCCTATCCTAACCCTTACCCTAACCCTAACCTCAACACCTAATCCTAACACCTAATCCCAACACTGACCCTGATTATGTTCTGACCATTACACCAAAACCCCAACCTCAACCTTAACTTTAATTCTAACCCATGAATAGAATCCTAACCATTACCATATAACTAGCCTATTCCTTACCTTAACCCTAACCGTAACCCTAACCCTATCCCTAACCCTGACCCTGACCCTGACCCTGACCCTAACCTTAACCCTAACCCTAAAATTGACCCTGATTATGTCCTGACCAAATAACACACCAAACCCCAACACTAACCCCAACCCCAACCTCAATGTTAACCCTAATTCTAACCCATGAATAGAACCCTAACCCTGACCCAAACCCCAACCTCAACCTTAACCCTAATTAATCCTAACCATTACCCATAATCCTAATCATATCCCTAACCCTAACCCTAACCCTAATTGATCCAACCCTAACCCTAATTCCAACCCAACCCGAACCTCAACCCTAATTCTAACCCATGAAAATAACCCTATAAACCTTAACCCTGACCCTGATCCTAACCCTTACCCTAGCCCTAACCCTAACACTGACCTTAACCCCTAACCCTGACCAATTTATCGAATACTTTTACACTAATCTTGTCATTTGTACCAACGTTTTAAAATGATTTTCAGCATGGACTACTGTACTTGACGTTTTCGTACCATTTTTTTTTATTGTGTAGCGCCACCGTTCGTTCCTTGAGGACCAATCATACAGCGCCGTGACGTGCGTGCGTCCGTCCAGGCCGTGTGTGTGTGTGTTTATAAATTTTGTGCGGTTTTATATGATCGAAGCAGCGCGGGATATTTGACTCAAAGATGACAGTAGGCCTATAACAAATGCAAAGGTAGTCTAGCCAAGTGAGGTTTGTATTTCCATCTTTCCTTTTTGGTCAAAATATTTGTTTATTGCTAAGTTAAAGGATGAAAGGGGCTAAACGATTCGATGGCAAATCTGATCTCCACTTGTCATAGCATGACACTGACACGTGACAGTGACAGTCATGTTTGTCTAGCTGGATATTTTCATTTTCAGTCCAAGTCCGAGTCTTTGACTTTGAAAAAAAGGACTAGAGTCGTATTTACTACCACTGAATGCCCGAGACTCGATTCGATAAGTACTTTTTAAATGAAAAACAAAAAGTTTACGTGCGACCTTAAATAACGAAGCATTTTCAAAAAATTGTTGCAATGTCACTGAATGTAATGTATATAAAAACACTGTAACTTGTAAGTGATGTAGTCCCTCTGCTGGCATTATATTATTTTTGGAATTATGGAGATAACTAGATATTTAAATATAGTCCTTCATATACATTGGTCGTACTAGTACTAGTACTACATAGGGAATATGATCAACAGCTAACGATTGTCACAGTGGATGTCGGGTCAGACAACTCGTCTGTTTGGCAACTCGACAGTCTGACAACTCGACGGGTCAGACATTTCGTCCGGTCAGACAACTCGACGGATGGTTCGCTCAACAGTCAGACAAGTTGACTTTTGATCAGACAACTCGACAAATGGAGTTCAAATCATTGTGGCAGGAGGATTTGTGTGAAACCAGCAGTGCGCTGCAGCTAGCTGACCGCATGGCCCGGCATCCCGGCATGGGGGACGAGTAAACTGTGACTGGGCACAGGCGTCCCCCAGGGTGGAGACCAATGCAAAGATGGCGGGGGTGCATGGTGTGATTTGCGTGCGGGGCCTTGGGGCGGGGTGGAACTCTATGAGCGGGGGGCACACCCAACACGGCCACAACCTCCAGCAAACCTTGGCCGTTCATACAAGCAGACACAGTGTATTTGATCTGATTCTGTTTGTGCTTCCACGGCAGCTTATAATATTATATAGGCCTATATAAAAGGGAAATAATGACAAAATGAGAACGCTGAAAGGAGACTTCTTTAGGAAAATAGCGCAAACGGAAACTCAAGTTTTAATTGGCCGAAATCGCCCCCTACAAAATGGTGCATCACTGGGCCCCCTCTAAATTTGTACCTATAGTTTCGGCGACGTGACTGAGGGCCACTGGCGGCTGTCTACTGGAGATTGGGCAAAACATGACTCGAATAATTATATGTTTTGTGCAATGCCAATCGATAGGGAGACTCATCTCATTTTAATAATGTGTATTTTGAATTTAAATATTAGCTCTTTATTACCCAGTAGTTTTCTTTTTGTAGTGTTGTGCCAGTGAAGAAGTGTACATAGAACTAAAGAAAATATAAATAAATCTTTGGGACATTCCTGTCATAATTTTTTTTCAGTAATGGAGATGCTTTCCGTTTTCGTGGTCAAAACCAATTAACTGTTTCGGTCAATGACCAGTGATTGACCAATGGCAAGTTGAACCATGGAGGTAGAAATCCATCATGGTTGAACCGAAACAGTTATTGGTTATGACCGCAAAAACGCACCCCATTCACCCGTTGACTTGTCTTGGTGCTCCATCGAGTTGTCTCACTGGCGAGTTGTAAAACTGTCGAGTTGTCCGACCGGATGAGTCGTCTGACCCGTCGAGTTGTCAGACTGTCGAGTTGTCAAGCAGACGAGTTGTCTGAACACCGTCACAGTAGTTCATTGAGCAAATGCCCCAGAAATTCCTGTATTGTATTGTCTACAGTTAATCCTTTACTTCTGTTTTTTTCCCAATGCAGTGTTCCAAGAGTCATAGGCTTACATTAAGATAAACTCCTCTGATCTAATTTGCATACATCTTCCTTTTCGTCTACGGTACGATTCATGTACGATACAATGTCACTGCCGCCAGAAAAGATCACAGAGCTCAAGCAGATTATTCATACCCAGCTCAATCAAGTAAGTTCCACATTTTATACAGTAAAAGTGTTCCGTCCCAACCCGACAATTGTCCCAACTACAGTTGGGACTGGTCCCAACTTGAGTGTTAAAGTTGGGACGTCCCAACTATAGTTGCCCATAGAGTTCAACAGGACACCGTGATCGATCATGCATGGAATACTGTGTCTTTTTTATAGCTCCATGTGCAGACGCACAAGCTGATGCGGCTCTGTACTAGCTCATGTCAAAACTGATGATGGAGGTAGAGCCAGTCGCGAGGTGGTGCCCAGGATGAGGTTTGGAATGATCGCTCATAATTGACTGCTAACTCGGTGTATAAATAGTGTTTTTAGAGGGTTCTGACACCGGCCTCATGCTCATGCCAGGCACGACGCTTTTAGTCTCAAAGTTGGCCTACGCATTTAATTTCCCTTCTCCAAAATTCTAATTAATGTCAAATATTCTCAAAGGAAAGTTGTCTTGAAAACTTCATACTATGATACTTACTATTATTATGTTTTTAGTTTATTCATGGGGGTGCTTTGTGTTTACTGCAACTATAGTTGGGACGCCCCAACTTTAACACTCAAGTTGGGACCAGTTTTCCAACTATAGTTGGGACGATTGTCACATTGGGGTGGAACAACACTGCCAGTCCCAGATCCTTAAAAATCAATCAAGAAACGTTT
>CM021529.1:13937297-13954622 GCA_010994315.2 Pisaster ochraceus
ACGCTTTGCGCTCACAGTTCAGGTTTTTTTTTCAACAGCCTATCACATCCCTGGGCTTTGGATCCGTCCACTTAATTGAAGCCCGTTATGAAAGTTCATGTCTTCTAAGCAGCTGACGGGGCCTAAGCCCATTCAAGCACAAACTGTGATTTCAAAAAAGGGCCTCGATAATAAAAATTCTTTAATAAACATAGGCCTAAATCATTGAAACAGGCAAACCAATCTTACTCAAGTGGGTGTTGATTACAAATAGAGTAGAGAATTGTGGAGTTCCTTGCATTGGCAACCGTCATGAATGTCAAACGATGAAAATGTGTGTGTACATGGTGTATGCGCCACGCACAACTTTGGGCCCAGATGTAAGTGTAGAATTGGAGTATTTTGAAGATTTAGACCCTTTGCACATACATTTTTTGACAAAAGAAGTTTGTTCCCTTTCTTCGAAAGATGGATGTCCAGTCTCGCATCCGTGATGTCCTCTCATCATCAGTCCTGGATGAGAGCCGTGGAGGAGGGCCCCATCCCCCGAACCAAGGATTCGGGGAACAAGAGTTAGTCCAAGTCCTCCGTGATCAGGGCATTATTGAGGATGTCATGAGTCAACTTCAATTCAGTGGAGCAGTGGGGATGCAGGCCCAGTCTCGGGTGGCTCCGAAACAGAACAGACCTGCCACACATTTTGCCGACAAGCAGGATCATGTTGTGGGTGTCCCTCTAAAGAAGGGTAATACAACCATGACTTACATGTACATGTACACAATCCAGAAATGTTATCATTCATTTTTCTCAGATATCAAATAATGAACCACATGGGTAAATTTTAAATGATTTGGGGTTGAACAAAGAAAAAATGACTGGAGCGGGATTTAAACCAACAACTTCCAGATCAACGTGCCGGCTTTCTACTGACTGAGCTATCTAGCCCTAATGTTGGCGGTCTCCCTATTTTGTCATTTTCTTTGTTCGGATAATTCGTTGTTGGCTACTGACTGGCACCTCTGAACAAAGATATTGACTGCCAACATAGGGCTAGATAGCTTAGTTGGTAGAGCGCTGGTACGTTAATTCGAAGGTTGTTGGTTCAAATCCCTCTCTAGTCAATTTTTTTGTGTTCAACCCCAAATCATATATTTTTGTGTCTAAAAGTAATGTGGAGTAGTTTAAATTCAAGCCAACTTATTGGTAAAAATTACTTGAAACCAATACTGAGTTAGTTCAGGAAAGCAATCACAGTAATGGTCATTTTTAGATAAATTTAAGAAATAAACTGACATACATTGTAATACTTCAAATTGGCAGAGTTGTATTCAAGTCCTCATGGCTGGAGTTCGAGTCCTTGCTTTCAAATCCTAGTCCAAGTCCTGAATCCTTTTGTTGAGCCTTGGTGACAAAACATACAAGTCTGCGAGTTGGAAATATGGAAAACTTCAGCTTCTGGCGAATGGACTTTATATTAAAGATGAACATAAAGTTTGTGGAACTTGCAGACTCTTTTAATTCAACATTAAGGTTTACCCGGCCAAATCAGGCTTATGAAATGCACACAAATTTCCAGAGCATGAGCAAGGTGACAACCAAGTAAACTGATCATCTCACATTTATTTTTTACCCAGCCAATATCGACCCTACAAGGCGCTACCTCTACCTTCAAATTCTCAGCGGTAAAGCCTTCTTGGAGCATCTCCAAGAGCCTGAGCCGCTTCCTGGCCAGACGACCTCTACCTTTGTTTTACACATCCACTTCCGAGGCCAACGCTTCCGGTCCAGACCCGTGCCTTGTGCATGCGAGCCAGATTTCCGAGAGGGGTTCTTGTTGGAGCTTCACAAGGAAAGTGGAGGTGGGTTACCCAATGAAAGGGCCACTCTAGGTGAGGGCTGCAAGGAAAATAAGGAATGTTTTAAGAGATATCTATTCATGTTTGACTTGTACTGGAATAGATTGTAAGACATGTAAGATGTCGGGAAGCAATATACATGTAGGGAGTTCTGAAGTGCAGAATGGTGAGGGAAAAAGCTTTGGGCACCATACAGCAAATGACTTTGGAACAGATACAGTGAAGGAAGGAGAAGTTGTGGCTGAGTGCTCGATTTTGGGGTAAAAAATCCACAAGACTACAGGGCTTTTAGCTCAAAATGTTTACAGGATCAGAATTTAAATGATTTAATTTAATTTAAATGATTTAAACTGTTTTAATTTGAACAAGTACTAAGAGAAGATTTATCTCATTTGTATTATGGGTAAGTATTCTTCAACACTCAACAGAATTGAAAGATTTTTATCAGACTGGAGGTCAACATGTGAATAAAAATACAAGACCGCAGGACTTTTCCACAATACTGAACTTAATACTGGCCCAATGCAAACAAATCAGTAGCCTTGGGCCTATGGTCAAGTGTGAAAACCGAGCTCTACTTGTTATGTGAATGGTTAGTGGGGCGCAATCCATTGGCGACCATCTCTCTTGGGAGACAATGGAGTTCTGTGGCGTTGGTCAATCCACTGTAGAGCTGCAGTGCCTGCTGCAGTTGTACGATCTTGGTCCAATTTCATTGAGCTGCTTAAACACACAAAGCATTTTAAGCACAGAACATTTTCGCTTTCCAGAATAAGTTAAACTGCCAAAATACTTGTCACATGGACCATTTGTGACTGGTATCCTGTTTATTTTTGCTAATCAGAAAATTTATAAGCAATATTTATAAAATATGTAATATTTATTTAACATCTATGAAAATGGGCCACATTCAGGAGTCGCATGTGTTTGAAAAAGTCAAGTCTGGTCCACTTGTAATTTGATAAACTGATATCTTTTTACTCATGACTAGGTGATGCTGCCAGAATGCTGGACAGCACGTCGATGTTGTCCATCTGTGACCCAGTCCACCTGGTACTTGTTAAAACCGACACATCGGGGGACACCAGTCTGGTGTCCTCACACCTGCTACAGTGGCGTACAGTGCTGAGCTCACAGGATGCCAGACAGACTATCCCGGTTGAACTCCTTGGACTAGGTACAGTAACTCAAACAACTTCCTTACATAGCAGGGAGCCAGTTAGACTTTGGATGTATTAAAAATGAGGGTCCGGTACCAGGATGGTACGCCACAGAAAATGCCTTTAACTTGTTTTTCGGCTGTAAAAACGATATTTAAAAATCCCCTTCACTTCTCGTTTCTGGGCCTGGAATTGTTCAAGATTTTCGGCCTTGTAAAAATGACAATGCCTCCTTCAAAGATAAACATTTCAGGGCGGTGTCTCAGTGTTCTACTTCTTAACCCATTTTCGTCATAAAAACCTCTGAAGTTTTTTTTTTAAATACTGATACTTTAGTCTTTGAAATAAGTGTCAACGACTAAAAAATCAACAAAATCCCCTTCCTGTTTTACTCTTCCAGGGGCAGAAAGTAAGGTTCCAGTGGGTATGCTTGAGGTCAAACTGGAACTCCTACCAGCACCAGGGCAGCACATCACAGAAGAGGTCATTAGTACACAGGTTAGTTAGCCTCGATTCATTGAAAGGGAAACGTACAGCAGTCTTTGTTTTTTCGGCCATTTAAGTTTCCTTCATTCTCTAAATTTCGGACAAGACTGTTTAGCTCGGAGAACCCCTGCTGTCGTCTGAAGGGGTATGGTTCAAGCTCTGGTGTTTCTGATCAGCAGAGTGTGGGTCCCGGTCATGACACATGTGTTCTTTAATAAGCAATGCAGTGAACCATTATTGCTGCATCCTTCAGATTGGAAATAAAGCCATTGGTCGTGTGTGTTGTGTAATGCTTGTTAAACAACCCAGTACACTTATGGTTAACTCTTTCAGTGCCAAGGTCGTACATGTACATACAATCTATTTTACATATTCCAAATGTGCCATTATCGTACATGTACGATCTATACAATGTAATATACAAATAATCACAAGAGGGCATTATCACTCTAACAAGGAATACTATTGACTTTGGAATGTACCATGGCAACACAAATCAGCAAAGTACATTGTGTTTGGTAAGAAAGACTTTAAAAACCTTTTTTTTTTACAGAATTTCTAAAAACTTTTTAAAGCTTGGCATTTTAGGTTCAAAACCCAAACAAAAGTGGGGCTGAAAGAGTTACAGCATTTTCTTCTCTTTACAATGCTCACCTTATCCTGAATTAGCCAGAGTTACATGCTTACCCAGGAGTAGGTTTAATTCAGATTTATGGTGGGGTTTTTTTTGTGTTTTTTTCCCCTCTCTCAGATCAACCTAGAGAGAAGCCGCACATCAGAGCGTGAGCGGCTTTTTCTCGTCTATGCCAAGCAGTGGTGGAGGGAGTTTCTCCAGATCAGGCCGTCCCACCAAAACAGACTGGTCAAGATATTTGCGCAGGTAGGCATGCCATCAGATCCATATATGAAAAGGCCACCTCTGAACCAGAAGTGATGTTTCTTGTAAACGAGAGGAGCATAGTCTCAGCTGGGCCCAATCTCATGGCTCTGCTTTACCACAGAATTCTGCTCTTACAGCCGTAGAATTATGAACTTTACAGGGCGACATAAGTGCAGAATTCCAAGTTAGGTAGACCCCTAAAATTGGACCCAGTTTATTGAGATGTTGTCCTACATTGTTGCTTTTCTCTCGTACTGTTGTTGCACATTGGAATTCCGTAGACCTGTATCTTGTTTTCAGCAGAAAATATTTCTTAGCAATTTGTTTCGCAAAGCAAAAAATCAGCTGGGTACCAGTTGCAACATTGTAAACTTTATGGCATTTTGGCTGGTAACCTGTTTCTGCTAAGCATATTTTTTTCTGTGCTCAGCAAGTTTTTGTGCTTTCAGGCTTTATGGAATTGGGCACAGGTCAAGAGAAATTTTGATAGATATCTCCCCTCCCTTTAAACGCCATTATTTCCCCCACCTCAAGTGGTTCTCTGGAAAATGTGTTTGTGTTGGTTGATTTTTCATAAACAAACAAACAAGTATGAAAAGATGCCAACCTCACATTTTTTAATGAACATTTTAGTCATCATATTCTAACCTTACTAGTATTAGTGACAGGTTTTGAAGTTTTGATGCATTAGGAAACCCATTCATGTAGCACCTCATTGTGCTTTTAGATTCTTATTTTTTATTTATTCATTATTGTGTTACTTACACAGGAATTTCCTAGGAATTTTGTCTAGTGTGAGGCGGGGGGTTTTATGGAATCTTATCCCTGTTTTTTTTTCTCCCTATGTTCAGGATGAGAACGCCACAAACCGTCCAGTCTGTGCCTTCGTCAATCCCCTTAGAGCCGGTCGCCTTCTGGACACCCCGCGCCAAGCTGCTAGATTTGTCAGTGTGATAGGTTACGAACAAGCCTCAGCGGTGGGAGGGGGTCAACCTCGCGAACAGTGGAGCAGCATGCACGCTTTCCTATGCAAAAATAAAGGGGTAGGCGTGATTTGTTTTCCCTTTACCATTCCAGTATGGGTTTATTTCCATCCAATTGGACAGGATTGCACTGGAAAGTACCAGGTGATACACTCTGACTGTTTTTAGGCTGTGTGATTGATTCAGATTAATTTTATTGGTCCATATGGAAATTCAGATTGAGCCCAGGCACAGTATTTTCAGTCCGATTATTTCAGTCAAGCTGAGATGAAATTCAATAAAGGAATGGAGGGTAATGTCATTGGATTCATAACATAATACACACATATTGTAATTGGATGCATTATGAGTGCATTGCCGTAGAATATAATCACAAGGTGAAATCTTGACTATTCCATTTGGAAATGGGGATGCCAGATTTCACATAGTGATTATATTCTACAACAATGCACAAACGGAGTTTATTCTATATTTGTTTTATATAACTCACACATAGATAGATTATGTTATTTTTAATTTCTTTGCAGTCAACAAAAGTGGACATGTCCCCCTCACTTTTTAGACTGGAGGGGACAGCATATCAGATGTCCCCCCCACTTTTTGATTGACTGTTCATTAGAAATAAGCAACAAAATTTACACCATTTTCTTGATTTAATATTTCATTTCAATTTTTGTTCAAATAAAAGAATACCGAACAAACGGTGAAATTTTTTTTTTCTTCATTTTCATCTCTTTTTTCTGATGGACCACACGCAGAATAGTATTTTGGGCCTATTATGTAAGATGTATTTTTTCAAGACTTGCTCGCCCATCCTCCCTACTTTTCAGTAGCGATCGACGCCCTTGGTCCATCCCACACTCTGAAAAAGTCTATAAAAAAACTCTAAACAGCATAATGTAGACACCAACCTTGTCCCCCATGATATGACCATGATATGGCAGGGAACAATTACTTTGGAAATTACGCTGCAAAGCGTTCGCAGCGTCTTATAGTTATCCATTATATAGAACTCATATATTAAATATTGGGGCAGTATACATGGCAAAAAAAAGGATGACACATGATGTGTGTTCCACCAATCGAATGACAGCATCTGTGTGCGCAGTATTATATAAAACGTAATAGTGGCATTTGGAACAGATTTGAAAAATAAGCAGCCTTTGATTTAACACTCCCCAAAGTGATTTTGTTTGATACACAATAGTGTTTGCCCAGACTCCATCACCAGCCAGACATGATCAACTGTCCATCAAAGAACATGCTCAAAGTTTGCGTTGCTGCTCACAAACTTCATTCGTTCACAGTTGGGGGGTTGTGCCTTTTCTATCACTGCACGTAGGATGTGGAATAATCTTCCTGAGAACATCCAACAAGCTACCTCAGTAGCCATCTTCAAAACTTCACTTAAAACCTACCTTATTTCGATAGGTTTATTGTACGGCGCTATATGCAACGAGCGTTGGACTGGCGCCTTGTAAATTGTTGATTTATTGGTTGATTAAACTGTCACAAAAGCACACACACACACAAATTGTTTTCTGTTCCTTCTCCAGGACTGTGAGGACCACGCTGTGTTACTGTGCAGTCTGCTGTTAGGATATGGCCTGGATGCCTATGTGTGTGTAGGAACTAAGGCCAAAGGGGCAGCTCATACCTGGGTAGTGACGTTAGGGGTCGATGGACTGGTCACCTTCTGGGAAAGCCTTACCGGACACAGGTGAGCTTTCAACTGATTGGTTGTTAATCGCTGGTGTCCATTTTGGTATCATCCACACAACTGCATCTACCATTTTTGCAACTAACTGATTTATCAACATATTAAAAGTTAATAAACCATGACCTTATTATCAGTATCCTTCAATGTGAAGGTCATCCACAGATATGCCTCCATTCAACCCAATTTATCCACCAATTGTTGATTCAGTTGACTCACTCCTGATACTGAAATAATTATTCTTATTTAAATTGATTATATAAATCATTCACAGACTTATCCACTCTTCGAGTGGTCTAGTACACCGAGCTAAAGTTCTGGGTCCAATTTCATAAAGCTGTTAAGCAGAAAATTCTGCTCAGCAAATTTCGTTACTTTGCAAGAAATGAGCGGAGTACCAATGGCAACAATTTAAACTTTATGAAATGTTGGCTGGTAAACTGTTTCTGCTGAGCAAGATTTTTCAGTGCTTAGCAAGTTTTTAAGCTCACAGGCTTTATGAAATTGGGCCCTGGTGGTTAAGTGATGAGGGTGTGGGTTCAAATCCCGGTCCTGAATCTTATGTCCTTGAGCAAGATGCTTTACTATAATTGCTTCTCTTCACCCAGGGGTATAAATGTGTAGCTGCGAGGGTAGAGGTTGATATTGTGTTTTAAAAAGCCTTCGGAGTGTTACGACTTCCCAGGGCTGTATTTTCCCCTGCGAGCTGAGAAAGAATAGAGGAATGGTTGGCCAAATGATCAGGGCACTTATGTAAAAGCATATTGATATATTATTGTAAAATGCGCTTTTGTAAGAACTAGTTGTTGCTGTTATTACTTCCACAGATACATTCACCAGCCAATTAATCCTAATGATCCACCAATAGTTGAACAACCACGTCCACAGTATCCGTATCGGACCATCGGTTGTGTCTTTAACCACCAGCGGTTCTTTGCAAACAGTCAGGTAATGTACACAGTCACCGACGTGTGGTTCCATTTTACTTTCCAGAACTCTACGGTGAAGTAGTCAGAGTCATTCAACTCACTGGTTGTGTATGGTGGAACAACTGTGCACATAAGAAACAGTGTACATGTATTGTGTATCACCACATGCTATCATATTGCAGGCTGGTGTATCACTAATTCACAACTACAGTGGATGACATTGAATGGTCAGACAGTGGGAGGTTTGACTGTGTACTCTGTAGAGGCACTTATCACATGGTTTCAATTGCAGGTTGGCATAGTTTAATTATCTATCATTGAATACTCACTCACTCTACCGCATTGACATCTTGGGTCCATCAGGCTTATCTCCTATGTCCCAGGTTAGTAACCTGATTCCAGAGCCTCTGACCTTTGCTGGAGGGACCCAGTTGCTGGGTCCAAGATGTCCTCAGTGGATAATATTGAATGGTCCAACAGTAGGAGGGTTGACTGTGTACTCTTTAGAGGCATTCACCACATGGTTTCAGTTGCAGGCTGTAATAGTTTAATTATCTATGATTGAATACTACAGTGGAAAATATCGAATGGTCAGACAGTAAGAGGGTTGACTGTGTACTTTGTTCACAACTCTCAATAATTTGTTTATGTTGAAATCCTGTTGCCTATTTTCTCTGCTTTCCATTTCGTTGTGAAAGTACAATTCTCTTTTTTCTTTGGTTACAGCCATCAGATAACGTGGAGGTGTGTCGTTTTGATTTCCATGATGAGTCTCTATGGAAATCCATGAGTGTTGATGCCATACAGTCAATATGTGCAGCTGGTAGCCAGGTTTGTACTTCCTAATGCTCGTATGATATAGTAACATCCCATCCCCTGCTTAAGGGGCACATGGCCTTCATATTTGGTACCTTGGGCCACTAAAAAATTGGTTTTTAAATGATGGTTGGCAAGGTATTTTCAAGAAGTAGATTATCACGATTCACAAAAATATCCCTTGAAATTGTGTGTTGTTGTATAGTTTCATGACAGAACAAGGTCCCCTATTTTGTACAACCATCATGAATGACAGACCGACAAAATGACAGACCGTATGTCCGCTGGTTGTATTTCAAGAGGGAAATTGTTTTTTAAACCACTACTCACTTTAGGTTCTTTGTGCATGAGCAGGGGTAGTTGTGTTCTAAAGCACCTTGATCTAGCTACTAGGTCATGTGCGCCATACAACAACAAAAGTATTATTACTAGTCTAAACACTCTTGAGACCGTTGCAGTCATTTTACAAAATGTCACCTTGCCCGTTCCTTCTGCAGGCAACATGGCCCAGTCTGCCTCCCTTAGTTCCCTCGCCCTTTGATGCAGCTTTACTGAGTAACGAGATTGAGCTGACACTCAGGAGTCTGGTCTCAGACCATCGGAAGGTGAGTAGTCAACTCTCAGGGAGTCAGAGTACTATTCAATCAATATTGACTTTTTGTCCCATTAAACTTGGTTTAAATCCCTGACTGTTCAAAACCGGAAGAAACTTGTTAAACTGTTAAACACGCCAGCAGAATCATAGGTGCTGACATGGAAAGCCTTCAGAAGCCTTAGTAGCCTTAGGAAAACATTTCATTGTAGTCTGTCTGACAGCACACATCCTCTTCATTCATTGATTGTAACTAATAGATCAGGTAGGATTCGACAACTAGGCCTTAAAACAAGCGGGTGTAAAAATTCTTTCCTACCCAGTGCCATCTATAGTTTTAACAGTAGTTTTTAACCTATTTGACTCGCCCTATTTTTATGCCTCCTTTTTTCTCTGTGTATTTTATTGTCTATTGTCATGTACTTGGTGTAAGTTTTATGTAAATTTGTTACATGCTGTACAATGGATTTAATTGAATGAGTTCGTACCGGCATGTCTTCAATTCAGTCCATACTTTATAGGAACTGCAAGAGCATAATTTATGCACTAGTAGTAAAGGAGCCAGTGTTGACTCACAGGATGCGTTTGATTAGCTTTCCTGGGTCAACATGGGCATGCTCATTGACCTGAGCACCTGACAAGACCTAACTGAACTCTGACTTCCCCTAACACTAGCAGTTGGTGTTCAGTTTGCTCTTATAATAAATAATTACTCTCATCTGCTCATGATAAAACTGCAATGTTACATTATTTTACAAACGTTTAACCAGAAGTCACAAGTTACCTTTAACCGTTTAGAAAAATAAACGTAGATGTACAAGTGTAGTATTTTTTGTCATTTATTCGGAAAAGGGCAGGAATGCGATAAGCCATTTTCGAGTTAGATTTGAATAATTTCTGATACAATAGTTTTCTTAAACACAAGTGACTACATATATTTGACTTCCTCAGACTAGTCACAGGTCACAATACATAAGCTTGCCCAAACCATGTTAAGCGTTAACTTGTGAAAATCAAGTCAATTTACCAGGTATTATTCAAAATCTAAACCTCTCAAAATGGCTTCTTGATACTTTTAATAGATAACAAGATATCCATTTTTCCTCATTACTCTGCACAGGATATTGGCTTGACTTGTGTCTGGGACCCTGAACTCTCGTATCTCTTGACCCCAGCCTTGGCTGCCTACGAGTTGGAGCGCTCTGCCGGCATGACTGCTGGCAATGAGGAGTTCCAGCAGGCAATACGCCGAGCCGTCCCAGACGGTCACACCTTCAAAGGATTCCCCATACAGTTTGTACATCGGAATGCACGCAGGGCGTTTACTGCCTGTCTCAGGTAGAATGGCTAAGATAGACTGACGCCCTTTCCAAACCACCCCTCCTGCCAAGGCTTCGTTAGTAATTTTGAAAAAAGCGCACTCTTGGTACAGATCTTCAAACAGCAGCTAGAGCCTGAGCTGAAGCTAAAGTCTGGATTTCAAAAAGGCCTAAGAAAACCTCACACTTGTTCAAAAAATTTGCACATGATAAAGCGCACGTTGTTAGGGTTGTTTGTTTGTTTTGTTTTGGGTTTTTTTGGTTTGGTGTTTGGTTTTTGTTGGGGGTGGGGCCCATCCCACGTAGCACCACCACTGATCTAGAGGAAAATAACTTGTGCTGATGATAAACACATTATTTTATAAACATATTTTCAAATTTGTTTAAACTTGTATTTTGAAAGTTAAATCTGTTTTTGTTCGTTGTTTCTTTCCAGATCACAAGTGTGTGAAGAAATAATTTGTTGTCGTGGTGACTGTGTAAAGCTTGCCGTGCGTGTACGCGTCTTCACGTACCCAGAATCAGCATGTGCCGTTTGGATAATGTTTGCCTGTAAATACAAGTCAGTGCTTTAAAATGCTTAGTTTCTTATTTGAGGATGATGGTTCGAAGCCTGGCCTGGCCTTTCACTAACACTGCAGAAGTCTGACTTCTCAGGGTTTTTTTCTGATTTGGGGATTTGCTTAAACTCTCCTTGTACCTTTAAATTTTCTTGAAAAAAGTAAAAGCAGTCACCAAAGGGAGAAAGAAATAAGCACAGTGTCCAAACCTGTAGTTGTGTATTTCTGGTGAAGCCCAGCGTCTGTAAACCTCCTGAATTGTAACATTTGGGAGGTTCTAAGTCTAGAGTAAGGCAAACTAAACCCCAAAGCCATTTTCAGGAATGTTCACTTTCGACTAATCTCATCCCTGACATTGGTGTCCTTGAAGCTAGACATCAGCTCTGGATAGGTGGAAGTGGCACTCAGGGACCAAAAGAGTCACAAAGAGTGCGTCATGACTCGTAGGACTGCAACGACCAATCAATATGCTGCATATTTTTAACATGTTTTCACTGGCTCACTGCTTCCTTGCCAATGGGAAATGCTATGCTCAGCAGTCCTCTGAAGCTGGGGACAGTTTGAGCTGTTTTAGTCTCTGACAGATGTCGATATTTTAGTGGAAGGGGTCTAGAGTTTTATTTGATCCCAGACCTATTTACTTCACTGAGAAAACTTGCCTTCATGCCCATGGTCATTGCCTTGTTGCCCCTAGTCATTGCCTTGGTGCCCCTGGTCATTGCCTTGGTGCCCCTGGCCATTGCCTTGGTGCCCCTGGTCATTGCCTTGGTGCCCCTGGTCATTGCTTTGGTGCCCCTTGAAATGTTCCAGAGGGTATTCTTTACTCAGGAGAAACTGCCCTGCCCCTACAAGGATGCATCAGGCCTGTGGTTCTTATGAAGAAAAGGGAGATGTACATAAACTCGATTTAATGTATCAAATGTTCTCATAATTTATTACATAACAAACATTAACACAAATGTACTATTTATTTTAATTTCGATTTTCATTTTGCAAGAAAACAACAAACACTATGAATTGTGTAATAAAAACAAGTTTAAACACACGTAGTATAGGTAGATTCAGTCTTGAAATTACATGTATATGCTTTTAAAAGCAGAGATGAATGTACATGTTGCAAGAGCTAAAATAATAACACCCTTAAATTGAGCAATTGTTTGTTTCAAATTAATATGTAAATAAAATACAACATTTTTGTCACAGAGTGAACTTTTGATAGCTATGTCAGATTTTTAAAATAAAGATGATTCAATTAAAGTAAGAAAAACATTTCCTGGCGTTTCTGTATTACTTCTTCCCCCAATAATATGTAAGGCTTTTCGCATATCAAGATAGAACGGGTAACTTTATTCTGGTCAGCATAATTTCAGTTGTGCTCAGTTACTTTTTGTGCATTTGCTTAAGCAGCTCAATGAAATTGGGCTCTGGTCAACGATCAAAGACAAGTTACAAGTCATTTGTGAAAAGAGTTTACACTTCTCTGCAAACTTTTGTTTGTTGCATTATAATGGGAGACCTTAATAAAGGCAATTGCAGAGTTCTATCTAGAGTATGATTAACTGACCTCACAAGTTTTTAATCCAAAATAAACCCTTAAAATATGATTTATAAGTACAGCACACAAGCAGACAATTATTATCCTTTTTGCAGGAAACTTGGGTTTTTTTTTCACACATTTTTTTCTTTTTGAAACTTAGTTAACAAGTTCATGTTTGTCTTTCCAAAAAAGGAAAAAATAACTCCGTCAATCTCTACCTGTGACAACATGCTAATTGTATGGCTGCTCCATTATTTAACCCGACTGGAGCGGTATTGTCGTGGTTTGACCTCAACTTTTTCAGTGACTAGCCAGCAGGACCAGTTACCTTCTCATTTCACTAGTACGCAAATCCACTAGTACATATTTCATACAAAAAAGGGATGCTTTTCAACACTGGACTAGCCAGCCAGACCACTTGGAGAGAATTTCCAATGGTGCTCAGGTGTTTTACCTAGCATTTGGCCAGTGGACCCCTGTTAAAGGAGAACGCTGGTTGTTCCAATAGCATGACGTCACAGGTGGATATTAAGTGACATGATACCTTCAGTAAGCGCCATTCGTGATCATAAATGGTATTCAGTTTTTGACCATCCTTGGGCCATTCTAATCATGCAAACCTTGGGCATTATCCTTTATTTTATCCCTTTAGGGTGACAATACTAACCTGCCAGTGCCTACAAGAGACCGAGTTACATTTCACACACAGGAATGCAAGGATGAAGAGAAATACAAGGCCAACTGTCCTTGTGTGTCTTTGTATTAAAGTTTTAAATGTTAATTTTGCAAAATGTACATTTTTGATATCGTGATTCTGTTCACTTGTTCACTTTGTAATGGACTTTGGCGTATACATCAGAGACCTCAAAACCCAGTGCATTCATTGCATGATATATTACAGGCTGGCATAGTTCATCCATCATTCGAAACCACACAGGATGTTATTGATTGGTCAGGAGGCTTAAAATGCAGCAAAACCTATGTGAAATATTCAAAGAAACTTCCGATGTTAAAGTTGCTTTGCATTTTTGCATTCACTGGTGAAGGATGCCGCCTTTAAGATGGGTTTCTGGTCCCGTAGAATTAACTAAGTCTACTCTTTGTACAATGTACATTATTTATAATTCATGAATCCCTCTCTGCTTGTCTCTTTTTCCATGCCGGACCCTGGATGCACAATCCAGATCAAATCACAACGTTCCATTCCAATCACACACTCAATAGGCGACGTCTTGTCTTGCTCCACCTCTCCTGTCTGGGGTCATCATGATTCCGTCTTAGGGCTGCCATCTTTCTTCTCAAGCTTCTTGGCCGAGTCCTTCAGAGTTTCCATTAATTTATTCATGTCTGGTACCTAACAGTATTGAAGGAAAAACCATACACAAATTAGGTTCAGACATGTCTCCTTTGCCTAAGACCATACTCCAAGGAGGCGGACGTAAAATGCAGAGGTCATCAGATGTCCTGGAGTTTCAACACTAGATATTGGACTGGGCCCAATTTCCTGTAAAAGCAGGAAATATTGCAAAACAGTTTTCTGCTAAGCAAAAGTAAGCAGAATACCAGTCAGAGATTGTACATGTGACATGACATTTTGGCTGATAACCTTGATCTGGTAAGCATAATTTTGTTGTGCTTAGCTACTTGTGCTTCAAAGCAGCTCTATAAAATTGGCCTCAGGTCACAAGCCTACATCCCCAACACACATCAGAAGACTAAGAAGAGAGTTGGAGATCACTTGCTGCATCCCGAGCATCTGCCATGGCACCCCACCAACCCTTAGTTACAGGATGAGTGAGTGTGAGAGACACATACACTGTAAAGAACTGTGTACTATTATTATTTATTATTAAAATACTTGCCTCATAATTCTGGGAAAGATAAATGCCTACTGCAGTCCCAGAGAGAAATCCAAACTGAAAAAGATTAAACATGGATTTACATGTATGTCATGAAGTATACCATCCTTCGTAAGTTTAGACTATATTGCCGACTCCAAGGGCAGTCTTGTATGTGTACACCAAGGAGAAGCTGGGGGGGCACATGGCTCGAGTGTCATCTTAGGGGGCGCCAGAACGGCCAAGGATTTTTTGATGTTTTTTTTCCTTTACCAGTTTTTTTTTTACCTTGGTTATGATCAGGTACATTTTTATATGAGTAACTAAGTCTAGACTCTAGTCTAAGGCTGGATATTCGGGTCCATCATGCATTGTGCATAATGCATAGTGCGCAATGCGGCCCAAAAATGAAAATGCAACAAACTTGTCCATGTATCCTTAATGCGTATTGCCTTATCCGTAAAAAAGATGTGCATTGCTTGGCATCTATTTTCACTTTAAAGGATTGCGTACTGACTACTAGTGCTAGTACTATGCAGTATGCACAACACATGATGGACACATGGATTTCTAGCCTGAAGACCCATCATAACGTCGCTTTTATTTAGTCTTGCAGTGGCAGTGACAATGATGATGATGATGACCAAAATGTTTAAAAAGTGAATACATATGGGTCCTACTTTACTTACACTAAAGTTACTCAGACTAACTAACCAAACAAAAACAATTATATTTAGTTTAAAATAGAAAACATTTAATAAATTCAGCAACCTTGAGTCAAGCCCAAGGTTTCATAACATTTTTATAAATGGTAGTGGTAGGTACTTTGGTTGGTGGTAGGCATTAGATAGTAGGCCCCTCCAGAGCTCCACTACCTTCTCAGTCTCACCTATCAAAATTCTACCACTACCAGTAACAATGCAGTGTTTGCACTAATCAGTTTGTATTTATACATAAAATAGGCAACTTACCACAAAGGAAAACATTGTCATTGATTTTTATTTCACCGATCCCTTGCTAGAGATGAAAAAGCGAGGAGTGTTACTGACTGCAGTGCTGCTGTGGAATTTCCCTGCTGTGTATTGTATTTTGCAAGAAGACAAAAAGCCACCTGACTTAATCGACTTGTTGACCTGAAAGGGATGTTCCCAGTGTGTTATTCATGGGTTTTCCACTCAGAAGAATTATAGATCACCGACAGTCACAATAGATGTGATTCTGAGATGATGAAATATTTCATTTATTAACTTTTCCTTGACTTTTTTATTCGTTTTAATCGCTTCGGTTATGATCTTTCGTCATTTCAGCTCCGTCGCTTGTATGTGAAAATGAACAGCGCCACCAAGTGTCTCTTTTGAGCACATGTTCAAGATGGCTGCGCCCTTAGGACGTGTTTTTGGACAGATTTCAAGATATAATAATCACAATGTTACAATATTTGGTTGTATCAAGAGACAGCTGAATACAAAGAGGGATCTCAAGTGTAATGTAGGCCGTCAGTACGCTGGAGGTAATCGATTTCATAATATCATTTTGTCTAAATTCACAGACATAATATTTTAAATTGTATTCTCTTTTATCATG
This sequence comes from Pisaster ochraceus, assembly GCA_010994315.2. Taxonomy (NCBI): domain Eukaryota; kingdom Metazoa; phylum Echinodermata; class Asteroidea; order Forcipulatida; family Asteriidae; genus Pisaster; species Pisaster ochraceus. The sequence continues at coordinate 13,953,534 of CM021529.1, forward strand.
TTTATTTTACTTTATTTACTACATAACATATAGGCCTACATAGTACATGTTGACATACATGTAAGTAGTCTTTGGAAATTCTTCTCTTTCTTTCAAGCTTTATGTCATGTGTGACGTGACTGCAGTACTTTAGTAAAAGTAGTGACTAGTACTACTAGTAGTAGTGCTGCTAGACGTAGTATATTACTGGCTGAGATCAAGAATGCATTAAAATGGGGCGCGCTGCTGTACTCGTTTTTAAAAACATTTTGACATCGCAGATGACACTGAGTGTCTGACCCGTCCTACTAAATATCGTCAACACACCCTCAACACAAACAGTACCCTCAACACACCGTCAACACCTCCAATATATACATTTTAAATCGATGAAAGTGGCCTAGAACAAAGTATTGGCTAAGGGAGAGTTTCCATTGGTTTGAATTGAGGTTACATATCTTTTGTGGGAAAATTTTCCGTATCCAGCCACCACTTTTTCATTCGTTATGAAATAAATCAGTATCTAATCTAATTGACTCAATATGAGATATTCCTTTGCTTAAAAATGAGTGAAAAAGTGGTGGCAGGATACGGACATTTTTCCCTTTTGTGAATGCTGCTTAAAGATAATTTGTTTGCATGAAAAAAACTAAATTTTCATAAACAAAATGTATCTTCAAAACAATGGAATTCTCCTTTAGCCCAAAATTTAAGTTCTATGCCTTTTTTTTTTCGATTTAAAATGTATTTTGGAGGTGTTGACGGTGTGTTGACGGTACTGTTGGTGTTGACGGTGCGTTGATGGCGAGTTGACGGTATTTAGTAGGACCCACACTGACAGATGTAATTCTGAAACCGAGTCAGAGAGTGGCAAGGAAGTAGGGCCTATTTAATACAATTACAAGACTCAGGAACTCAAATATGTTATAAGAAATGTAAAACATTTTAAAATTGCTATTCAATAGTGTAATAGTCATTGTTGAAATAATAGGCCTATTTAGAAATATATACATGTACACTATAATAATTTAATTGATAATCATCACTCATCAGTATAATATTATACAAATAATGAATGTTTATGAGTGCAATGGTGCGAATATTTTCATG
>CM021529.1:13972118-13989382 GCA_010994315.2 Pisaster ochraceus
CACCAGAGCTTGAGTCCAGTGATCTTATCCACTCGGCCACGACACGCCACTAATACATACCACTAATGCACATGTACACGTACTTAAGTAAAAAATATCTGCATCTACATACATGTTTGTCGACCCGGTAAAACAAGGACTCCTCTTTGTTTCCGAATGTTGGAATTTTTGGGGGTGTTTGGATTTGTGTGTGTGTCAGATCTCCATTGGTTTCTTACATGAAAGCGAAGGGAGGGCGCCCTGAAGCATAAAATAGATTTAAAATGGTCGATACTTACAAGCCACATAGGAGACTTCTGATTCTAACGTCTCAATATCAGCTACGTTGATGTAAAAGAAAGGTTTATGGTCCATGGCCGAGGATATAAACACGTCGTATTGACCAAGTAATGATGCACAGTATACTGCAAAAAACAAAAACAGAAAGTGATACAACTGTTAATAAATATAAAAGTGCATGATCGACTTTAAGTCATGGTAAAAATTTTTACTTTTAGATTGTTACCATAAGTATACAATAGAGTGACAAGGCAAAAAGGGGGTAGTGAATCAGACTCAAGTTCTGGTAACGTCAGAGTGTTGGTAAAAGCCCTTTTCACATGAGAGCAATTTAGCAGGGGTCCCTTGCTTTTTTTAGCATGGCTGTGAAATTTTACAAATTGCAACTCATGTAAAAAACAATGTTTGCACTGTCCAAGGTCCCTAGTGATATCTTCTCAAACATTGCTAAATTTTAAATCTTTGGCTAGTGGAAGTTTTGACTCGGGACATGCACCAAATCATCGTGTGAATGGAACATTTGTTAATTGAACAATGGTTGTTGGTTGTTTACATAAGCTGTGTGAAAGCTCGCTCAATCAGTCATGCATGACGACAACAAGTAAACTATCAGTTCTTGAAATTTGAATAAAAAAATAGTTAATGGCCTGACATTTCGACCCTAACAGAGTCTTTCTCCACAAAAGAAAATTGTTTGTCGTGCCAAAAGGGCTTAAGTGTCCTAGTCATGCCGCCTGCAAATTGTGCTTTGAGCAAAGCATAAACCATATTTACTTCATCCTTCAGATGGCCGGCGTATGGCCATAGGTCCCACAGGTCGGGACAATAGTAAAGCCAAGCCATTCATTACATATACATTTATCGTGAAGGGAAGGGGCTTGCCCCAGTGTTTCTGGCATGGTCTGGCAGCAATATGCATCACCTCACCTTGTATCCCTTGCAAGGTGTTATATAACAGTCGCTTCACCCCATCAAATCATTCTTAAATATGCTAAAATCATTCCACCCGATTTTATAATTTGGCACCAGGAGTGTCATTTACGTCAGACTTGGAGCATTAAAAGTCTACAGACAAGAAACACAGTAAAGGGTTATTTGCATCCATGACGGGGAAGCAGATTTTCCGAACGGTTTAAATTTTTGTTTAAGTTCTTGAACATGTGAATGGACATGCAGGTTTACACTGAAAACAACTTGAGTTTATTCATTTGATGTTTAAAAAAAAAAAAAAATCACCCTCAAATTTCCATCACAAATGGACAGAAAAAAGTGACCAGCCTTTTCTGTCCGTTTAAAAAAAACAAAAAAACATCAGAGTAATTTAAAATTCTAACTAATCATGTTGATTTAACTCCAATCTATGCAAACTATTTTCAGTGGAAGCCTGCATGTCCATTCACAAGTTGAAACCCTTGTGGGTGTTTTCAGGCACTTAAAAGAAAGTTCTTTTGTTTAAACCCATAATTTTAAACTTTACCCAGTCAGTTTCCCTTGTGGTTAATTACTTGACAAAAAAAGTTACAATCATGAGAAAAACTGTCAACGCGACGGTGGATAAGTGGTACACTTTATTGTGTTTCTTGTCTACGGCTGTTTTGATTATTGCTCTTCATACCCAGAAACAAAATTTAAAGAGAGAAGAGGGCATGATAATAACGTGAACCTTCTGTTATGCATTTAACATGCTGTGTGTGTGTGTGTGTGTGCACCTGAGCTGCACATGTATGTTCCTGCAGAGGTAGCAAACAGAAATACCTCAAGTTCGAGGACACAGCTGGGAAAATGTCAGTACAGAAGAACACCCAATAATATCATACTGTCCATCAAATCCAAATCTTACTTGGAGGGGTTACTATATTTCTTAGATCTACACTGGCTCATCACCCACAATCATCTAAAAACTTATCTTTTTAGAATTTTAGAAAAATTGTCTGGTGTGTCTGCGCACATGAGTAACTTCTTTGCTGTATTTTGTTGTAGGTTAAAGGCACAGGGCCTTTAATAATGCCCCTATCAAAGATTCTGCCTTGTGATTGGTTAGAGCGCACCACATGACATTTCTTACGCGCTATGAGCATAAACCCATGATGCCCTATACCCTTAGAAACCAATGTACTATACCCGTAGCAACTAATGTACTACAACCACAGCAACCAATGTGCTATAGCAACCAGCTGTAGCAACCAGTGTACTATACCCATAACGACCAATGTACTATACTCATAAAAACCAGTGTACTATATCAGTAGCACTCAATTTACAATAGCCATAGCAGCCAATGTATTACACCCTTAGCAACCAATGTACTAACACCCATAGCAACCAATGTACTGTACCCGTAGCAAAAACAGCTTCTTGGTGCCTAGATGCCAGGGCACAATTTACATTTTGGGTGTTATAAAACAAATATTGACTGCTTTTACTCGTGCTATGGTTAAAACTACGACTACCACGGTGATCCCCGGAGAGCGGTCCATTTAAAAGAACACTCTGGGGATTACCTCAGGAGTCGTAGTTACAGCCATAGCACTTGAAGCAGATGATGTTTGTACACTGTGCCTATTGGATAATCCATCCCTGCTTGCATGGACTCCCTAATCCCTCTCCTTCTCTCTCTCTGGGGAGAATCTCAATCTCACTGTCCAGGTATACCTCCATCTCCAAGACATAGCTTCAAACAGGCCGTGGTGATCGCCCCTAGAGTTACAAGGATGAGCTACCCCTTGTCAGTTGCATCATCTATTGAAACAACTAATCAACTTAAGTCTTGTCCTCAGCCAGAGTCTATTAGATCTGCCCTTAATTTGTGTGCCAGCTTGTGGGGGGGGCTGCTCTTACGCCGCGGCTCGACAGACGGACAAAGGAACGTTTATAGAGTCAGAGAAAAACAGAATGCAATCAATGAGAGGTAATTAAGAGTTTTATGAGGTTGTAATAGTGTTTCAGGAAATTAAAGAGGACATCTTACATAAAGATGATACTGTAAAGACCATGTGACCTGTGACATCACATTTTACAAAAGAGCCACACAGCCCGGACTTACTGCAGGCATGATTTGTACATGTTGTACACAGCTCAATAGAGGAAAACATAAAATCTTATATTTTATGGACATTGCACTGTACACTTTTTCAAATCAATTTTTGATATGGAAAAAAAAAATGTAGTCGCATCTCAGACTTATTCAGCTGTTTCTTTGTTTGATTTGTGTGTTTTGTTTTTTTTTACAATTCTTGATATTATGTGGTTATTATGTAAGTATTATTACAAAATGTAAGTATTTCTCATATGAAATGTGTAGTATCTTGCCTACCAGGAAATGCCATGGATTATACAAGGTTGCTCTTTTTTGTAAACCAGGTGATGTGGGGCACTTACGTCTGTAGTGACCCTGCACAATTGCATCATTTCTTATTTTCACAATGTCCAAAACAATTACCTGGAAGATTACTCAACTAATTAGCAAGACACTCACGTACACCGGTCCTTTTAAACAATTAGCTAGCCAATTAGCCATGCAATTGCTGAAACTAGACAATTATCTAGACGAATTACACCTAATTAGGGCCGACAATTACCACGACAGTTACGCACACAATAAATACTTTAGACAACAACCAGGGGTCTGCACTCCACAAAGGATTGCTTTAAGAGAAGTATGCTACGTACGTATTGTTTAATCCCAGTACCGTACATCAAAGCAAACTGATTGAGTAGAAATCAACTGAACTGAAACACACCAGCATTTACCAAGACAATCGCAAACACATGAACATATGCTTTGAATGTCAACAGGAAAAAAAAAACAACTGACAAAAAATCATAAGAGCAGAATTCGTGGGCAAGTCCAAGAACTTCCACAGTTAGATATTCAGAAAATTTAGCCCTCTCTAAGGCAATAAGATAGTTCTTGAGATTTCTTATGTTGGGAATCTGCAAGGAGAATATCCACAAGAATCTGTGCAAAGTTTCTCAAAGGAGAACTGTAAATCCCAGTGCCAAATATCAAGACGCTTAAAGATAGGGTCATACATTGGGCTTTGCCCATAAATGCTGATTTATAGGCAAAATGATAAAGAAAGATACAATAAAAGTCACTTGTGAAAGTTTCAGCTAAATACAGAGTCTACTTGCTGAGAAAACAGCAAAAATCTGTCAACAGCAACAGCTGCAGTGTTTCTCACCAAGTAAAACTTTATGGTCACACATTTTTGGAGTTCGTACCAATATACAACCCTACCTTTATTGTCTTTACTTCAATTAATCATGATTTCATTTCGACAACAAAATTCTACCCCCAAAAAATGTTGGGCTAGTGTTCCTAAAGTTAATAAAGTGTTGTTGGTTGTACGAAAAATATTTTCAAAAATCCTGGTTTAAAATCAGAGCATCAGTGATCAATAAGAATCCCAATTTGGTCATTACCTCTGTAGCAGACAACCCCTATTGGAGGCGGAGAGAAGAATAATATTCTCTTTCTGAGAAGGATGTACTTCCATAAAACAAAGATCTGTTCCCCGAAGAAGTTAATAAACTGTGCAAAGCAGCCAGCCGGATGGGTGATCTGAAATCAAACCAAATAAAAATAACAATAATACTAGAGTCTTATAAAGCGCACATATCTACAAATACAGTACTGGAACAAAGAGAAACATTTTTAAGACAGATTTCGTTGAAATTTTGGAACTATGAGACCCGTTTTTGAATTACCTCATAAGAGTTTACAAGGTGCTGCAGCCTTTGCCAGAAACACCGGGGCAAACCCCATCTCTTAGCGATAAGTGTAACTGGGTTCTTTTTCATTCATTACACAACACACAGGACCTTTACGTCCCATCCAAAGGATGAAGCAATAATGATTAAGTGTCAAGACCTAGACTCGACCCCACAATCCACTGATCAGAAACACCGGAGCTTGCGTCCGGTGGGCTTGACCAATCGGCCATGACACGCCAAATAAAGATGAAAACATTTGGAAATCCCCAAGAAGATAAAATTGGCAAGGTTTAGTCTGAAAATTGCTCTGTACAATTTTGGTACAAGAACAGAGGCCAATTTGATTAATCCATCTTTAATACAATTTTTGTACTTAATTTACCAGAAAAAAAAGTGGTTTTTTTTTCTGTTAATAACCAAGAAGATTTGATGGCATGTGTGTTTGTGTTCACAATGGATTAGCTTTGTCGCGCCACTCATCTGTGTACATATAGTGTGCCTTTTGCTTTGTTTAAGGTTAGCAGAGTTTATGAAACGGAAACCGCAGCTTTGTAAGCAGAAAACATCTCTTAATAGGTGTTAAATTAGCATCAGGAATAAAGAATTTTATTGATGGTGTTTTTTTTTTACCCATACACCAATGTGTGTTAAGCACTGTATATTCAGTACTTGCTTGAGTCTTGTGAAAAAATCCACAGGCATATTACTGGGGTGGAATTTGAACCCAGAACCTTTGCCATAATAGAGCAGATGTCTTATCACTAAATAACCGAGTTTGACCGGTAGCTAGAGGCAGTTTGAATCTTATATTTAGCAGTGGGTACCACAACAATTGCAATTAGTTCCATGTATGGAAGCCTTGGTTCTGAGAAAAACAGATGTTTGAAGCTTGAATCTCGTAAATTTGAGTTTAGCTTTCAATTTAAAGCTGCATTCACAATTCACGGAATGCAATCAAAAAGCATGTCCTGTTGTACTTGTAATGATAAAACAAAGGCATGTTCAAATGGAGAATTCACATAAAAGTGCACCTCCATATTTTACCTTAGCAGAGGCCATTTAATTTTACTTTTTTCTGAAAGTAGTCCACTAAAACAACATCCAACTCACAACTCAGGGCACATGGGACCACGAAATGTCAGACATAAATGTGAAAATTTGCTGGCCTCATGAGCCATACTTATGCCCTAAACACAGCAGAGAAATACGATCTTCCTACTCTATCTGCATGTAAATCACAACAAACAAAGCAACAGGTCGTTGCGCAGTGGGCGCAGTGGGACGACCAAAAGCTCGTCGACCTTTTTCTCTGATGGTACACTGCAAAACCGGCCTCTCCTGGGCAAACTGTAGAGAGCCCATTGTATTGAGAATCCTCCAAATTGAGTGAATGTGACTTTAACTACTGGCTTCAGTAATAATGGAATAGAGGCAATAGTAGTGTTCAAGCCCTATAGCAACAAGTCAAATCTGTCGGTTTGAACACAACACTCCTCCCCATCAGCGCAATCCAAACAAAACTCTTTTACATGATAAAAGCTTACTTTGGATCGATTGTGCCAACTACAACAAGAAAACAAGTCTTCAAAATGACTCAGGTGCTCGAGGGAGCACCTAAAAAATAAAAATTGAAAAACAAATTCTTCAAGTAGAAACAGGTTCTGTATATGGGGTGGATCCCCCCCGCCCGAAGCCAAATATATTAGACTTCCGTCTGGAATTATGAAAAAAAGCTTTCTCTAAGTTAATCTTAGCCTCCCAGTTCAGATGACCTATAAACACAAAATGTGTACAATCACATTGCTGCTGACTTTTGCATCTTGCAATCAGGGAGAATTTGTTGTACATCATGGAGATAATTAGAACTGCATTCAACATAATCTATAGGGACAACGTTTTCCTAATCAGGGAGATTGTCAAATTTGTTCATCAGAGCAAGAAAAGATATATTGTATATTTTTGAGTCAATTCAGAGATAGGAATGGCCAGGAACAGAAATTCATCAGAGAGGCAAATGGCAGCTGCAAGAAAAACGCTTTCAATGTAGTTAAGTGTAGCCTCGGGTGAGGGGGGAATAAATGTGTATGTAAGAAACATGCTCGCTGAGGAGACAGTCTCGTCTGGAACGTGCTGTAACATCTTGTCACCCTGCCGGATTAAATGTTTCATTCCATTAAGGAAATTGATTCACTCTGTTGGAATAGTTTTGCGGTAAACATCCAGTGATTATTTTTACAACACCTCGAATGAGAGTAAAGATATGCCACAGTTAATATGAAATGCTGTTTCGGTTTCAACTTCCTTTGAATCAACCTTCCCTTACCAAAATTTCCAATTGGAACCAATTGGAATTTTTCCAATGTTGCATAAAATCTATTGGCACAAAACCAATTGTACCCAACTGGACATACATGTAACTGGACTCTGTTGGATTCAGTTGGATTCAGTTTGATTTTTGTTCCAACTAGTACTTTATCAATTGGATATTTTCAACTACACCCCAAAATAAGTTTTTACCCACTGGTCTGACAGTCCATTGGTCTGAGAGCTTCATAGTCCAACAGACTGATACCGATCATTGGACCATTGAGCAAAAAAGTAGTTTATACCCATTGGGCTGACAGTACAAAAACTTATGGGGATATAGTATATCCAATAGTATATTCCAATTGGGTAGAAGTATTTCCCAAATTGGGTAGAAGTACATCCAAATTGGGATTGTTGGATTAACAGCAACTCTTACATGTCATTGGGTGTTTTTTTTTACATTTCAGACAATTCTTCCTCAAGTACCCATAATACCATCAGGATCTTCACAAATGCTTTGTTTCAGCGACATAAGGCCTACCTTTTGCAAGTGTGGTGTTACGAAAGTTGTGTCTACTCAATAAATAACAGTCCAAACAGGCTTTCAGGTTTATTGTTTCAGGTGTCACTGGCTCAGACTTGTCGAGGAAACTATACTGATTTTCTTGCTCAAAAAAAAAGTCAATATTAGTTTTAGATGATGTACTGGTACATGTATGATGGTAAACATCAATCCTACAGAAAAGGAGAATGGCTGAGAAAGTGGAGATTCGTGCATAGGATGTATGAGCTGAAGTTGGGTACATTGTGTACACTGTGTGAATGAATTTACACTTGCTGAAAGTAATTTGTTAAAGGAACGTTTATCTCTGAACAAATTTTGACAGATGATGTCGCTTTATTTAGCCATCAAGAAAGACACTGCTACGGTCGAAATGTCAGGCCACAGGCTATTTTTTTTGCATTTATACCATAGGCCCTATTGTTTAGTAAGCAGTTTGCAGCAGCTAATTCTATTGTCTCAAAACAAAAAACAACTTTTGCGTAATACCATGAACAATGCACAAAATACATGTAAATGCAAAATTGTTTTAGTGTACATGGCTGATGGGGGCATGAGATAATGTCGGGATCCCGTAAATAATTTCTCTTGTGGTAGCCTAATTTAGTCTGAAACAACCTAAGAGTGAATCTGATGAATTTTTCTTCACTTAGGAAGTCAATTTCATATGAACTTAAACAATACCTCTAGAATATAATGTAAATTCATAAATTTAGTGCTGTTGTTATGTAACTGAATGTACATTCTTAGAGCCTTTTGATTAACATTCATATATATTCACCTTTTAAATATGAATATAATTTTGTTTTTACCCTAACACCGATGTGTATTAAGCACTGTATACTCAGTTTTTGGGGGTCTTTTTTCCACAGAACTCGGGAAAGTGCAGAGTATAGTGCTTAATACACATCAGTGTAAGGGTAAAAACCAACTAATATTCTTTATCCTTGATGCAAAATCAACATCTATTTCAAATATGAGTTGTCTGGTGTCACTGTATAAGCCTAGCTAAAGTATAAGATCAATTTCTTACACTTTTTTTTCCTACATGTTGGCCATGTTAATACATTTTTTATTGTACCTGATTTTTCGATATTGTTCTCAATCTCCACATCTTGTGTACAATGTTGGGCAACATAAAATAAACACCTAACGAATTGAAATTGAATTATTTCTTGCATTTGTTCTTTTCTTTGTACACTTCAATATTATTTTTGGGGGGATCAGGCTGCCCAAGTAAATGGTTTCTTTCCCTTCCATTCACCTCTGTGGACCCCGGTTTGAAGCCCATCCGGGACTGAAGCCTTGCATGTTGATTGGATTTTCAGTCCCTACCTGACTGCGTGGGTTTCTTCCCTAGTTGGGTTTTTTTCCTCCAAAATCTAAAAACTGACTTTTCTTCATCATCTTCACAACACAAATATCTTCAGGCCAACGGGTCACACTGCTTGATACTATTGACGATTACTTGGTTTCATTTCCAGAAAGAAAAAATGATGATTGATAATTACAGTAGAGCAAGTTTCCACTCTGCACTGAAGGCTAATCGGCTCAACTGTACCCAAATATACACAACTCAACTGGGTATGAAGTAATTACTAATGATGCTGCTTGCTCTACTGTAATATAGGCTAGAGGTCAATGCGTGGTGCGCAGGTGGTAGTTCAAAGTATGCACGTCAATGCGTGGTTGACTGCTTTGCATAATTCTGTTTATCCCAGGAAGGGGGAATAACACAATAATCTGGGCTGACATTTACCCAGTGTGGGTGAATCCCTTTATAGCTACATAGATCACAGATTCAATCCATGAAATCACAGAAAGGAATACTTAGGTCAGTATCCTGGTTCTGATACTTTTTAATATATTTTTCCCCATTTTCCTCTTTTTCCCTATTGTTTGTTTCTTGTTTTTCATGAATCTATGGTTTACGTCATGATTCTATGGTTTACTTATGAAAAAAAACCAAATACTATATACAAGATTATCAAACGATAAAATTTTACTTTTTAAATTTTTTCATCACAGGTTTCTCAGCCAATTAAAAAAAAAATTCATTATTTGAACATTGAACATTGCCTTACCAATCTCGTACAAGCACTGCATGACAAAATGGACAAAGTTAAGATATGCATTAGGAAAGGGTCAGTTTTTACAAACCTTCATGGAGGGTAGGTACTCTGAGCTGGGTGTGGTTATGGGCGTCGGCCCTGAGGATCCCGTCATGGGTGATGACACTGATAGCGTGTCCCTCGATGACTCGATAGAGGGTAACGACCCCTTGCGATCATTATAGAATGCCAACAGCTGACCATAGCGTCCTGGGATCTCTAACTGGTGTCTAACAGAAAAACAAATAAATTTACAAATAATGGGAGACTTTTGGAGACACTGCAGTAGGTGCCAGGGGCGCGTTTTGGTGACCCCCGACCAGAAACAGGTTTGAGCTTTGGTCATTAGTTAAGCCTTTTTGTTAGTAATTTCATACTGGTGATGTGTGTGACAGTAGCTTGTAAAGAATTCAATTCATTTTGCACTGGAATATCAATTGAAATCTTTGCAAATTTCTGTACACATATTGTTGCTTACTTGATAAGTAAAGTTGAAAAAAGCTTTCATGTATGTGTATTACTGCACAAAGAGTCCCCAACAAAACAGAAAAACCTTTTTTTTTCATTGTTTTCACTCAATTTTAGGCGAATCGACGGCTACGGCTACGGCTACGGCTAGTTCGCTGCATCATCATGCATTGAAGTACAGGCACACCTAGCAGCACACCTAGCAACACCCCTAGCAGGGTTCTCCCTATGTACAAGCTAGCATCTCTGGCTGATACGTGCAAACTGCGTGCCAATACGTGCACATTTAAAATTTGGTTTCTCAAAAAATCGAGAGAAAACGATCAAGAATGCTCCAGATTGAACAGTAGGGCTTTTCATTCTAAAGATGTTGTTTCAATTTAGCATGCTGCGGCCAAACATCAGCCCCAGCTGCAGCCGCCAATTTGGATATGGCCTTATTTCATTAATTTTTCACAGGTTGGTTGACCTATGAGCTTATTGAAAACTAGAGGATCACGAGAATTACACCATGATGTACTTTCACTTCCGTTACTTGATCATTATTTTACCTGACTTGGTTTTCCAGAAACTGCATGTGTTTGTAGAGGGCCGTGTACGAAGTGGACAAGATGCCTACAGATTTCATTCTTGCCCCCCGCTCCGCCTCGCTGTCTACGTGAATATTCTGAAAACAGCTCAGGCCAAAGTAGTTGTCTTTCCTGAAATATCTGTTAAAAAAATAAAGAAAGATGGAGTTCACTGGTGACTTCTCTTTATAACTTTCTTTTGCAATGTTAGAGCCGCAAGTTTTGCCAACCAGTGGTTGGCTACAAAAAACCTGTGCCTTGGGCTTACGGAACACTGGTGCCTAGGACCTATGGAAAAATTGTGCCTAGGGCCTATGGAACACTGGTGCATCAGACCTATGGGACACTGGTGCCTCGGATACCTCAAAAACATTGGTGCCTAGAGGCTACAGAAACCTCATACCTAGGGCCTGCAGAAAACAGGTGCCTTGGGCCTATGGTCAATCAGGGCCCGAATTTGGGGCAAAATACATGTACCACAAGACAGCAGTAGCTCAAAACTTTCACCAGACCAGAATTTATTTCACAAGACCGGAATCTAAATGAGGAAGAACTTTGTACTAAGAGAAGAATTATATACATTTTTTTATACATGGAGGTAAGCATATTTAACAGTTAGGTATTATTATTCTACTGAAAAACATACGACTGCCGGACTTGTTTACTTGCCCGACTGTAAAACTGCTGGACTTGGGCCTGCAGTCCAGCATAAAAATTGAGCCCAGTGACACTGGTGCCTCGGGCCTACAAACACTGGTGCTGGGCCTACAAAACACTGGTGCCGGGCCTACAAACACTAGTGATAGGGCCTACGGAACACTAGTGCCTAGGGCCTATGGAACACTCGTGCCTATGGCAAATGGAACACTAGTGCCTAGGGCCAGTGGAACACTAGTGCCTAGGGCCTAAGGAACACTAGTGCCTAGGGCCTGTGGAACACTAGTGCCTAGGGCCTGCAGAACACTGGTGCCTAGGGCCTATGGAACACTAGTGCCTAGGGCTTGTGGAACACTAGTGCCTAGGGCCTATGGAACACTAGTGCCTAGGGCTTGTGGAACACTAGTGCCTAGGGCCTATGGAACACTAGTGCCTAGGACCTGCAGAACACTGGTGCCTAGGGCCTATGGTACACTAGTGCCTAGGGCTTGTGGAACACTAGTGCCTAGGGCCTATGGAAATTTAGTGCCTAGGGCCTGTGGAACACTAGTGCCTAGGGCCTATGGAACACTTATTCCGGCCCCACTCTGGGTAATACTCTACAGACAAGCTACATCCTCAGCTCTCAATGTGTCTCCAAGCAACTTACACACATCCCCCCTTTATTCACATCAAAATTAATTATGGATCCATGTTACTGCAAGAGTGTGAAATAAAAGGACTGTGCGCATGAATGTTGATCAATGCCAACCGAGTCAATCAACAGCCAGGGATGCCGAATATTGAGTGTCATTTGGATTCAACACATGGGGACAATTGATCTGAGCATCAAGGCCGAAGAGCATAATGTCAGGTAAAGGTTGTGTCTGGAACAACGCAACAGCTACACATTGGCGTAACTAAGGGGGGCATTTTTCCATTTACACCCAGAATTGTTTTTGGGTTTTTTCACGTCAGATGAAAAATATTATAGTATTATTTTATTATTAAAATGTTTAAAATCTTATAGAAAAATATTAAACTGCATAACAGAAAAGCTAAAAAGGGTCTTATTTAAGAGGTTGTTTCAGAGGCTTTACGTAATGTTTAAAGGTAAGGTCATTTTTTGGGTAATGACCCCCAGGAAAAAAAGTGCCACTTTTATTCAAAAGCCTACTTGACTTGTCATAAAGATGTGTATTTATCTGTCTGAGGTGCCCCCGCTGATTGAAATCAATAAAAGTAAATGTCAACAAATTAGATTCTCCAGAGATTACCTAAGGCAACAATAAGAGATTCAAATTACCGTTGTGTCCGTTTGAGAAGGCTGTGGCCAGAGATTTGATTGGTATGCTGTCACTTCCCTAAACATGGACGGATTTGACATTCTTGATAAAAATAGTGTGATAGTTTTTCTCATTTATCTCTACGAGTATACACTGTATTCAACTGAAACTTTCACAGGTGACTGTTATTGTATCTTTCTCGATAATTTTGCCAATAAACAAGCATTATGCTGACGAACACCAAACGATGACCCTAACTTTAAGTACAGGTATGTGGAAACTTACTTCACTTTCCACATACTTAAACGTAACCCACAAACCCTTAAACATATCATAATCTGTTAAAGTAGACTCAAGAAACAATACAAATACACATACTTGAACTTCTTTCCCTTTTTGTTTGCAATGTCAATATGCCTGTAAATAAGAGACACATCCCCACATATGGGAAAACCATCCTTCAAATCTACATAAGACTTCTAAAACAAATACATCTTAAGATCATTCTGCATCTTGTTTGAATTTCATTTCCTGAGGAGCAGGATCAATTTTTCTGCCAACCACAGACAATTTGAACTTCATCAGAGATACGGACGGAGAGAGAATACCGTCACCTGTATGTCATTCTAAATGTTGCCAATGGCAACGCAGGGTTATTATAGTAACTCATCAGGACATGCATTAGGTGGTACTACGTCATTAGACGATTTCTGACATAAGGCTGACGTGTTTCAGTTTCTGTGCCGATGAGCAACGACTGGGTGATGAGCACAAAGTAACTGCGCACCTAGCTCAAATCACGGGTACACAGAGATACAACAGAGGGACTACGATTCATTGTGATGGAAACAACTTCTCAACTAGCTAGACACCCTAGTCTGGTCTAGTCTGGTTCTAGTGTTCTAATTTGTTTGTCCCATTTTAATTTGGCTATTTGCCTTGTACCATTGTGTGTGTATTTTTATCTATTTGTGTTTAATTTTTTGGGTGCTTTAATTGCTGCTTGCGCTGTTGGATGTTGTATGAAATAAAATTAAATAAATAAACATGAACTCTTTTGTTCTTAGTGAACAAAATAGTTGGATTTTGTCTTTTTTGAAATGATATTCTAGCTACTATACAAACATGTGTGTAGATTATCAACTTGTTGGTTTGATGTTAACATGAATGATTTTTAGCCATGCTTTTACAGTAACATACACGTACATACATCGTTGTGTCAATTCAAAATGTAATATCTTGATTTTGCGAAAATTCTCTGTGCAAAACTGTTGTGTCTCGGCACGTACTTGTTTTGTGTACATTTACATCCAGGCTATTTTAAGCAAGATTCAACGTTTTGAAAATTTCAAACTCACACTTACACTACTTTAGGAGATGCAACATTTTTGCACCGACATGATGATATATGCTTGTATATTTCAAAGTATGATGATGATTTCACTTTATTCACACACAAAATGGGATAATGTAGAAAGTTAAAAGTTTTCATTTTTATATAAAATGCATGTAGTTTACGTTTAATACAATGTACAGTAATCTTAATCAATATGTATTTGTTTGCCCATAGTATCATTTCACCTTTTTTTTTCTGAAGGCAAAAAGAAAATCTAAAATCCAATTAGGACGAATATCAAGATGGAGCCCAAGCCTGGACCGGAGCCCAAGCCAAGGTTTGGAAAGTGCCACTACAACGTAAATATACATTATTTCATCACAGCACTGTTGACATGAACGCAATAATTGCAAGACTACGGCACATTCATCCTTAATCGCTACCGCACATTAATCACAACCGCACATCTCAACATGTAACCAAGGAGGAAGTTTCCATGATGTAACAAAAAAAACAAGAGTGATAATTACTGCTGGAAAAATAATTACGGTAGTTTCAATCTGAAAGTTTATACCAGTATTGATTCTCCAGGGGTCTCTCTGAAATTCTGTCAGGTCATGAAAACAAACGTTTAATGACTCCCACAAATCAAATCACAGTTTCTTATTTTGATTGCCACTATCAAATTAAGCCTGGTATGAATGTGCACCAATTCCCTGACAGAACATAAATCTTTTAAACATTAGAAAAATTGCTGTTTTTGCTTTCACTCCTTTTAAAGATGATTGGTCAGATTTGACCTGAAAATTTAGTTAACAATTTTAAGTAGATATTTTATTGTTTATATATTCAAGAAAGTTACAAGCTGTCACTTTGAAAAGGTTTTGCACAACCAAATCTGCCTATTATTAGAGGTTGTCAACTAAAAACTAAAAATTAGTTATTGTTGGGAGTCCGACATTATTTCACAATCCATCAGCCATGTTCAAACAATTTTGCATTGTGTGCATTATCATGTTGTCCATGGCATACATTATGTAGAAGTTGTTGTAGTTTTTCATTTTGAAACAGCATCATTTATTCACAGAAAAATTTTTTTAAAAAAAAGAAAAAGATTTCAGTGAAAATTGGGCCGTGCAACTTGATCAGAGACAGAATCATTTGTCCAAGGCATACATTATGCATTATGTGATAACAGCATTATTTATTCAGAGACAAAAATTCTTCAAAAAAGAGAGAAAAAGATTTCAGCGAAAAATCGGGCTGCGCAACTTTAATACTTGATGATAGATACTAGAAGCAGAAGCCCCAGTATCAATTCAGAAGTGACTGTTCATGTATGTAGGCTAGTGACTGAGAGGGGAATTTATGCACTGAATGCAAAACCTGACCTACATGTCTGTAAAGTAGTGACGTAGACGCATGATTCAACAGTGTTTATATACAAAGATGTTAGGCCCCAACAAATTTAGCTACCAACCATGTTGGATGCTTCCGCTTTCATGTCACACCACTTCTCCTCGGTAGTACGAGTGAGGTTAAAAATATGGTGCGGTTTTAATCGCGTCAGGGGAACTGGGTCTTGAGGGGCAATTGAATTTAACATTGTACATGAACTCACAATTCCCTAACCTACTTCAGGGTAAGCGCTTTTTTCTCCAATTTAAGGGATAGCAGTAACAAACTGGCTTGATACTCTGGTCTTGTAAAATCACAGGCCTTGAAGTAACCCACGGCACCCACAGCAACTGCTGCGGTGCTTTGTACTTTTGCTGTGGTGCCCTCTGCAAAGTTCCAATACAAATTTACATTTTCCTCATAGAGTGCCCCTTACCAGAGGGAAATTGCCATGCCCCTTCAAGAGCGAAGCTCAAGGCCTAAACAGCAAGGTTTTTTACCCTTGGTAAAGGGCAACTCTATGTTGGTAAACTGTAGAGATCATATTCACTATTAGTATTTTCGTTCAAAATGTTTCTCTTTAAATTAAACTGTGCACATTTGTTTGTTGCTTTTGTTTTTTGCTGTAAATTGTGTCGGTTTGTCAGTGGGCATTTCATTACAGGCCTCCTTTTGGCTTCTAAAATTGCCCCCATATTGGTTTGCTCCTAATCAATTTTGTTGTTTTGTTGTTTCTTCAATCAGTTCTTGACTGTCTTTGATTTAAGTATTTACTCTAAATTTGCCTATTAATTTTTGTCTTGTCACTAATATGGAAACATACATGTAGAATTAGAATTGAATTTAAATTATGTACTACTTACTGAATCTACTGAAATAAACTAAAATTGTAACTGCATGTGCTGAAATACAGCTCAACACTCCTTGTTGCATTTGCAGTTGGAGTTAACCAAAGCACGGTCGTAAAACAGGCAATTATGCTCTAGTTTCATGGGTGCATTATATACAGTTCCTGCTTGACGGGTTGTTGGCCAATAAATGGTAATGTCAGTAGGTAATTTGTTCCGCTCTGTTACATTCCTTGGCAACCAGGAATTTAGCAGTCCTTTCTTACTCATAGTCTGATGATGGTTATTTGTAAACTTTGATATAATATCCACCCCAATAATTCATGCAAGGATCCATGCAACTTGCAGAAAAATTAAGTACATTTAACAACAGTCTACGACATAAAAGCTTAATGTATTTTTGGGTGTTTTTTTTAAAGTGGGTACCAGCACTAATTGACCTAAAAAATGGTTCTATCAAAAATTGATGCTGAAATCTTCCGAGCTATCCAGAATAACAATAAACAATGAGATAGGATCCAAACTTGATTTATCTGACATGTATTCCAAAAAGACACGAAAGAAGCCAAGGGCGGAGAGACATTTACAAACACATCAACTACTTTTAAACCGAAAGCAAGACTTCAAGTACAACTGTGCAGATTCATTTTGTAATTATTGTCCAAAACAAGACAGTTTGATTGGTAATTTGATAATTGACATTGAAATTGGGATCATTGGACAGTCTCTTTTTTTCCCATCTCCCCCC
>CM021529.1:14001493-14013013 GCA_010994315.2 Pisaster ochraceus
CACCAGAGCTTGAATCCGGTGCTCTTAACCGCTAGGCCATGACACGCCACATTTATGGAGACTTTGGTTCTGACAGCCAATACACACAACATTGATTTGACCTGTAATAATATAATAGTTTAAATCAATGATATAATTTGCAAAATGAACATTTTATACTAAGAATTGTTGACTGTCCAATTACATCACTGAAATCACCGGTCAACTTGTGAGAGAATTCACGCGGTAATCATGTTCTTGTTTAAATGTACAGAAAACATTATGGAAAAGTTCCCAGAGAAAGGACAGATAAGTGAACAGTAGTGTGTAAAAATAGTTACCTTGGTCGTCCCTCCCAGCATTTGTAAACCCAGGGTTTCCCCCGAAGATTTGCTTCAAAAACATTCTGGTCCAAAATGTACAAGGTTTGGCCCAAGCAAGATGAATTGAAAATAAAAAATGATGGTCCCTAAAATGTTTTTTTTACTTTGGTTGTGTTAATATTTGCTTTTAAAAGCCCTATTGTGCAATCTGGGGCAATCTAAATTGGTTTTATCTTGATGATTTTTGTGAAAATAAATAAATAAATAAATAATATAAAAAAATAAAATTAAATAATAATTCCTTAGATTATTATTATAATTAGATTTATTTTCTGCACATATCGGCGCACAATTTGTGAGTACCGGTGAGTTATGCTAGCTTTTGCATGGGAGAACCCTGCATAGACCAAAGGTCAAGGGTTACCAAGAGCTTTGATTATTGTATTATGTACTTATGTAGTCCGGGGGGGGGGGTCCAGGGTCAGGATTAATTGTGATTATCACAACTATAATAATCTCAGCTAAGTTAACAGTTGCTATGACCAACTCTCATGATCACTTCAGTTCTCCACACCGATTTTGGACACGCAGTCAACTGAATATTCAGAGAAATCATGGAAATATAAACTATTATTTTTATAGTGTATTTTTAGCCAATGAAACCATATTTTTTTCAATGAAACCAGAATGGTACTGAACCTGAGCAGTGAATGGTTTTGGGGGATTATAATTGTTTTTTTGTCTAATCCCCCCAAAAACATTTATGGCTGTTAGTCTGGTTCTGCACCAGCATTGTGACTTTGTATTTGTTCCGTCCCAACTTGACAGTCGGTCCAACTGTAGTTGGAACTGGTCCCAACTTGAGTGTTAAAGCTGGGGTGTCCCAACTGTATGTATGGAGTTGGGATCACCTACAGAGCTCAACAGCATAACCGTGATCGATCATGCCTGGATTGCTGTGTGACAACTGCAGACGGTACGCACAATAATAATTAATAGGATGCTTTATTTCAAACCCGGGTCTCGGCTCTGTACAGACTTGTGTCAAAACTGAGGTGTGTGATGGCCCTTCTCTCGGAAAACCAAAATTCTAATTAATTGTACTACAATATTCTAAGTAGAATAATGTGGTCTTAATAACTTCATACCTACAATTCATTGTTTTTAGTTTATCATGGAGGGTGGTGCTCTGTGTTTACTGCGATCCCAACTATAGTTGGGGCGCCTCTTTTTTCTTAACTGCGATCCCAACTATAGTTGGGGCGCCCCAACTTTAACACTCAAGTTGGGACCAGTCCCAACTATAGTTGGGACAATTGCCAAGTTGGGGCGAAACATATTCATGAGATGGGAAACAGACCATTACCAATGTTGGACTTTATTTCCCTTAAATTACAAAGAAAGCGCACCAACGTTGAACTAATACAAATTGTAATGCGTATAGCTTGACAGTAATTAGAGGCTGCTATACGATTTGCCCACTTAATCAAATTTACTAATTTCGAAAGCAGTAGCCGGCAAGATTAGCCAAAGTTATTGGGCTGTTATGGCTCTCTTTGAAGATTAGTCTCATCAAAGTTGACTACGATGAGACCAATTTATTGAGAGCCATATGCCTATAACAGTGGCAACCCAATAAGGCCGAAGAATTCAAAAATTCGAAAAAAGGAACTACATCGCCCACATCGCCCCAGTTACTGAGTCTAAGTAACAGTAACACAAGCTTGGAATAAAAAGATTTAATTCTTGCCAATAATGGCAAAGAAAAGATTCCGGATCCAACCGCCACTTCTTCACTCCTGGGTTACCCTTCAATTTGTTAAAGACTAGCCACCAGGATTTACTAGTCGGCCAGCTTGTTCACCGGTCCATATTTCATATAGGGGTGCTTACTGAACTAGCTAGCCAGCTAGCCGTACCAGTTACAGTGAATTTTGACTGGCCCTTGGGTGTTTTAACTGGCAATTGGGCATTTGGCCAGTGGATCACTGAAAACCCTGATAGCTGATGCATTCATTCACAGATGATCAAGAACAAAAACTAAATTTTTCAAAATTGTAAGTTAAAATATACTATTTATTGTTGGTTATAAAAAACAAATAACGAAGGGATAGTGAAAGATACCGTGGAAGTCAAATGCGATTTATTAATATTTGTTCGTTAATTTTTATCTATATATTTATTTTATTTCTTTTCAAAATATTATTTTTAATACATTGTTATGATTAAAAGTTAGTGTACCAAGTTGTGACAACTCACCTGATCTTGTATCGAACGCTACAACAAATATCGCCACAATGCTCTCATGATATCGACTCAAATCACACACCGAGTTACTGGCGCTGATCGTAATCCTGTCAGTGTCAAAACCATTACTTTGCGAATCTCTCAAAAACCCAAGTGACGATCCCTTGGCATAAAGATTCCTCACCGTTTCCCTGGGATCGCGAATGTCTGTAAACTCTTCCTGGTAATTCACCAAAAGTGGAGCTTTGTCACTGTTCGTTGGTGAAGCCATAGTCTCTTCAGATGTTTGTAAACAAAATTGTAAGCATTCAACAGTCGGCCATCAGCTAGCTGCAGGACTGCTAGTGCTACACGTCCGATTGCTACACGTCGCACACTGGTTCTGTGATGAACTCACTGTACGTAAACTACTACACGACTAGTATAGCAGCTGTATGCGCGATGCATGAACACGTTGGCGAATACACAATCCGGAAGTCTTTTGAAAACAATCGACATGTGAGTTACGTGTTTATGTGACCTCAAAATGAACTTTCAACTTCGAGGGTTGACCGCTGCGCGGCGATCTGCCTTGAAACAAATTTGGACCAATGTGACTAGTCGTCTGGGAAGGATCTTTGTTAATCTATACAAAAATGAAAGAGAGTATGGCCGTGTCCGAAACGGCGACTTCGGCTACAGCTACGGCTAGATCGCGCGCGTCTGCCTATTCTTCAACACTGGCAGACGCGCTGATCTAGCTGTAGCTGCTGTAGCCGAAGTCGCCGTTTCGGATACGGCCTAGGTGAGGCTGTCAGTTTAAGCCGAGGCTTGTGGAAGACAGCCTAGAAAGACAAACTACAATTGTGGACACAAGACAAACGGGTGACGCAATTTTTTGTATAATATAAAATAGGCACAACACACAATTGACAGAAGACATCGCTATTTGAGAAAACATTTAATTTGGAGGGGAAATTAACGATAATAAAGGAAAATGTTGGTTTCCTATGCAATATTTTCATACTGACAAATGGTGCTTTGGGTTTTTTTATACAGGGAGGCAATAATCTTTGAACAAATTTTGAATTTACTCTATCATCCTATTCAAGAGTCAAATAGGCACCTATAAATCAGTTCTTTTCTGAATTATTAATTATTAAGGAACTTCTTTTTCTATTGGGGTGAATGGGCCCTGAGGGCCTGGGCGGGGCTGGACCAGAAATTTCTCAATCTTTCTCTTTTGTTTCGGTGGGGGGGGGGCATTTTTGCAGATGGTAATTTTCAATTTAAAAGAAAGGAAAAATTATCAGTTTCATTTTCAGATTGTGTGTTACTTTCTGACTGTTCGAGGATATGAAAGAAAAACTGTTTTAAAACCTGCGTTTGTTTCTTTACATATTTTTCCCCCTTAATTTCCTTTCATAAATAAAATCCAAATGAATATTGCTTTAGATTGATAAAAAAATATATATATATAATTATTGCTAAAGGAATACATTCATTTTCATTCTGGAAGATCACAAAGTGATATCAGTTTATTACTAGAAGATGTTGATGTTATCAAAATTAAAACACTGTTACTTTTTGTCAAATTTAGAATTGTTACTAAATGGAAACAAAATTTAGTTCAGCTTTGTAGACTATAAAAGGCTTGAATGAATCAAGTTATGACCCGCTAAAAGTTTGAACTTTAATTCCTTCACATGATCAGACAATATGTGGAAACATCTCCAATATGAACAAGACAGTCTACTGAATCAATCAAATAGGCTCTACCCATGTCCCATATTAAATACGTGTAATTCCATGCATTTTAAGGTGTAAATTACTCCTTTTTTTATAGAAATTGCAAATACACAGAAAACTATCAACAATTAGTGCAGTCTAGGCACATGTGCATAAGTTCAACGCTGACTGCCCATACTTTGTACGGTCAAAACTTGGTCACAATGGATCAGCGATGAAACTAGGATAACATGTTAAGGTGGCATTGGGTGAACCATTTTTCTAAGAGGGGTTGGTAGTTCTGACCAATTAAACTGTAGTTCCCATATGAATTTTTCTAAAACTAGTTTTGTTTGTTTTTTAAAGATAATCTGATATGAATGTAAAAAACTGATTTATTGTTTGTGTGTTAATAGAAAAATAGTTATAAAAACATTGAAATTGTCACACGAAAGCTTAATAAAATAGAACAGTATACTCTGGTTATTCTTAATCTCAATAATCCAACTTTCAAATTGGAGCCCCTGGGGGAGGGAGACGTCCCCCCCCCCCATGCCCCCTTTAGTTGCACCATTGTTGAGGATCCCTTGGTTTCAAAAGCAGAAAGATTTAAAAGAGTTAATCAATAAATCCGACTGCACCGGCAGTTTTCCTTAGAGAAAGGCGCCTCAATTAGTGAAATGTAAATTTCTACTGGATTATTTCACGGGGCACCAAGGCAATGACTAGGGGGGCACGGAGGCAATTGCACCCATTGAAGTATCAGGCATGGCATGTGAATGACTGGAAGGTCATGCCCCCACAGTTTACCATTATCTTGTTCAAAATTACAATTCCAAAGTGTTGACTTTGGATGGCCAAAAATGTTATCAACCCTATTCAAACTAGAAGAAAAAAAAGGTTATATTTCTCCGTCCAACACAATTAACTGAGTGTGCTACATGTTTATGTCTACTCAATGATATGAAAAACCAAATCACTATTTTGTTTTAAACACCCTATAGGATCGGTTCGTTTGTCATTGGGTCAGCCCTTACCAAAACGTTCATTCATTCTTCACGTAAATAAAACAAATAAATTACTGAGTATTAATTTGCCTGGAGTTTTGTGGGTTTCTTTAATAGCCCTTGAAGGTGACTCTTTCTAAACCAAAGAAATAAAACCGAAGCATGCTGTGCATGTAGCTGTCTGTGCGTATCTGCTTTGAATGCAACTTCTGCAGGATGCAATTTTCATCTGTATGGCATATTTAAGTTGTCCCATTGGTGAGCGTTATTCCTACCTATTTTTACCATACAGATGTGTCCCATGGTTATTGAGATACTCTAAATCAACGGCTAACATAGAGGGCATGCATAGCACTAGCAGACAAGGACAACGCTTGAGCTCACCATTCTCTGTGTAACATTGCCATGGTCTCAAAACAACAAACTCATTTCTGACAGAAATTTTCTCGTTTCCTTTGGTCGGGAACAAGATACATAAAGTGGTTGGTGGATATATATGTTCATTGAATCCCTCAACTTTTATTGTCTCTGCTTTGAGGCAATTCATGCACACTGAAATTTGTAGCTGTATGGTAAGGTAAATGCAAGTTCTCCCATTGGTTGATCTGGTTCATTTTGCCATTGACAGGCATGTCACACGGTGTTGAGACTCGTTGTCCACATTGACGTAAAGTATCAGACACAGGCAACACTTACTCTTAGCATTCCCCAAAAGTCTTATTTCTCTGTAAATTCACCGAGGGGTTCCAAGGTCAAATTCAGTTTTGTGATTCACTCATTTCCCAATAGATAGAGTGTTTGTGAAATTGGGAAAACAAATTGCAAGTCTCTAATTTCATATTAAAAATTTTAAAATGGTGTAAAATGCCAATGTGTTTGATACCCGTCAAGTGCAATTTATGAAGACCTTTCAGCTCATTCCCTAATTTTGATGATATTCAATCAAAATAGCATTTACTTTGACCTTTTGATTCAAGAATTCCTCTTTGGAATATACAGACTTATTTGTTGTTGCTGTCCTATGACATTATGTTTCTTAAGTCTTGCTCTGAAAGAGTATCAAATAAAATGACATTTGACACCAATTTAATGTCAGGTTAGAGACTAGTAATTTTTTCCCATTTTCACAATGGATGCAAGTTTTCTCAATGAAAAAATGTTATTTTTACAATACAGTCATGTCACATGGTATTGACAAGCTTAAAACTTTTACTGGACCAGAATTTGTACTTTTTACAAGTCTAGAATCAAAATGAGAAATAACTTTCCACACAGCTTAGTATGTAAACTGTTTATATTTGACCAAGCACCAAGAGATAATTTATTTAGTTTTTATTTTGGGTAAGTATTCTTCGCTACTCAACAGAATTTAAAGATAATTTAACCAGACTCAAAGTCAACATTTGAACATCATTTGTCAAATTTTTAAAGATATTACACACAGCGAGGTAATTTTATCCATTTAAAAACACAAGACTGCTGGACTCTTCCAGTAGTGAGTTTACTGGCCCGACACTAAATTCACTAGTCTTGAGTCTGCAATCCAGAGTGAATGTCAAGCCCTGATTGATAGTCTTTGTCAACGGCTGACATAGAGGGAGTGCACAGCAGACCCAGACGACACTTGAGCTCAGCATTTTCCTTGTATTACTCCTAAATTCTCAACGCACCAAACTCGTCTCTAATGAAATTTCTCTCTGATAATTGTTCTCCAGCATCCTTTGGATGAGAGCAAGAAACTTGAAAAAGTAGGCGGAGACGACTGCGTTGGGATTCCTCACCTGTCACTGTCTATTCTCTATAATGAGGTCAGCAAAAGGTCACATCAAACAGGCTCTATTTCTCCAACAGAAACATTCGATACAGTTCTTCATCTTTGGCGTTTGCGAAGGAGGGTAGGAAATTGACATGAACGATGGCATTGAATCCTTCGGCTGGTGTCGGCTCTTTGTACTTCTTCTTGTATGAATGGAACACCATCTCGCTGATCATGGCATGGTTCTTACCAGCCGCTGTCATCTCTCGAAACTACCCCAAAAACAAGTATTGGGAAGTGACACAAGACAACAAAGAAATGGTCAAAGAAAAACATAAATCAAATCTTGGTATGTTAAGTTAGGTAAGGCCTTTAAAAAAAACTGGACGTTTGACATAACCCAACCGAGCCTAAAAATGCAACAGATCTTAAAAGTTTTAAAATTAATTTTAGAGGGAAAATAAATATAAAATTCCTAGCAATTTAGAAGCTAACTTGCCCTATTTGTTTGGGCCAATTAACACCAAGTATAAACTGTTTTGTGTGATAGTTTAATATCAAATCTGCAATAAAAAATATATAAAAATGTACTGGAATTTTCAACAAAACAATTGATAATATTTTAAATACAACATTTTCTTAAGTTTTATGGCATTTTTCCTCAATTTATGTTAGTTAGGATATTTTTTACAAATCTATCAGCAGATTTATTGATTCAAAATTTTGCCTTCTTGGAGCTTAAGAGAAGGTAAGCTTTTACGACTTTACTTCATAATCTGGGCTTGTATTATTATTACTTTTTTTTCTTCTAGAGTTGCTTACCTTTTCGTTGTGTCTTGCATGATTAAAGCTTACATCAAGAACAAAACATCGGCAGTGGACACCGGCTTTCTTTGCACATGCTGTATATCTGATAATCAAAAAATACAAATAAGACCACAATCTCCCTTTGTTTATAGAAAATTTTACTTTATCTTTACCATCTAAGCAATTTAATTGAGTGCTGCAAAACCTTTTTCATTATTGTTATTGTGTTATTATACATTTTACAAACTTTTCGTAAAGTGAAAAACCCTTAATTAATATCCTTTATCCCCGACATCAAACATTGTCTAAAACGACTCAGCTATGGTCCTGCTAATTACAGAATTTGAACCGGCCTCTCACAACTGGAAATGCTTGACAGTCTCGCGGTTAAATCCTCCCCTCTACCGCAATTCACCATCCAAAATGATTTGGGCCTGCAGTACCATATCCTATCATGCCCTCAATGGCATAGCCCCTGGCTACATTTCTTGCTAAGACATCTGCTCTAGAAGGCGGGGGTTATGGGTTCGAATCCCACCTTTTTAAAATATGAAATTAATTTGTTGGCCGAAACTCAGAAAGCACTGTGCCTATCACACATCAGTGGAAAACAACAATTATGTTAAAAAAACTACTAGATAAGTTATCAAATGTTCATGTACCTCTGTCTAGATTCGGGATCTGGGTTTGTGTTGTCCACTACAACGCTCTGACCTTTGGACAAGGCCGACTCAGTTGTTGCCACACACTTCTGCCATGTACCCATGGTGTCCTGGTGAAAAACAAGAAAAACCTCAATATTTTAGTTCAGTCAAGAGTCTGATGTGACATAGCTCCTCTTTACTATCTCTTTTATCAAATATTGATTTTGTGTTTCTGTGTCTCAACCCATATTTCTATTGCTTGAGTTTGTCACTCCTTTCCCAGTGCTTTTCTTTGTTCAACTTTTACAATATTTGTCTGCTCTCTGCTCCTTCACTGTTTCACTCCATAGCCACAGACTGCTTCTGTTACATTACACTACTTCTACTTCTACTTCTACTTCTACTTCTACTTCTACTTCGCTAAGGTTAAGGTTATAAGGTTAAGGATACAATTACTGAAGAGCAATTACAGTTAAGTGTCTTTAAAGATAAAGTACCATGACTGAGAATTGAACCCACATTGTGATGGCTCAGCCACTAGAACTTGAATACGGTGCCATGTGTGCTGATTAGACTCTTACAGTAACCTCAACTGTAAAACCGGGCTTGCAGTGGTAAATGGACTCGTAATTAGTATCCTGCTCGCATATCCTGCAAAGTGTCTAAACGGAAAACTTTTTCTACAAAATTACATACTGTTTTGACTCACCCTGTTGATGTGGACATATTTATGGGGCAGTAGATGGTTCTTGACGAAGCTACTTTTGCCGGCTGTGTGAGATGGGAGTCAGAATAAATACAGTAGTGATCTTTAGATTGTAAGTATTTCTAAAATAATGGCTGAGAAAAAAAATGTCTTTCAAATTATGATCCTCTACTTTAGATACACAATCTATAGGATTGTACACTGTTATCTGTGCAGATTGCAAGGTTTTGTACTTTCTTCCAAAGACCTATGTTCATTGAGTCATTGTGAGTAAGATTTGCATAATGTCTGGTACAGTGACTTCCTTGGTGAAAAGTGACCAATTAGTTCTAAATTCCTCAGACTAAAGGTAGTGTTGATATGTAGGTTTGTGCATCTACACTTATTTTCCCTAACTGTTAAACTGAACTTGTGACTTCCGGTTAATCTTGAACCATTTCTACCGATTCCAATCCGACCTACAATCCGACCTTTAACAGAAGCAAATTTTAAAAAAACTTTCCAGGATCAATCTACAAACCACAGGTGTGGCAGTGGGTACAAATGTATCACATATTGTAAGGGATTGAAAATAACGTATCACATTTTGTAGAGGGATTAAGAAAAAAGACCTTCCACCAACAAAAGGGATGTCAAGCATGCTCCTAGGACAGCATCCAGGGCTAACATTTTCAAGAAAAGGATGGTCCCCATTACAACAAAATGTTTTATATATATTTGTTTACCATCACCTTTCTTTCTGTTTTCACGTTGTTGTTTTTCTGTCAGATCTATTTAACCGTTACAGCAATGTGGACACAGATGTACGGGTAAATGGTTAACCGGTTAAACGCCCCAAACCTATTGCTATGTCACATATTCAGGGCAAGCTTTTGCATAGTTACATATGAGATGGCAAACACTCATGCACAGGTCAAAATGGTTGCTAGTCTTTACTGATCTAGATTTTGCTACGCAGGAACTTGCTGATAACCATTTGTTGTGCAACACTGTTTTTTAGTCTGAAGAACTCAAAATGACCATTCACTTGTGCCCAGGCAAGCAGTATTGTAGGTCTCGGTCTTAGTCTCGGTTTCGGAGGGGAGATCTCAATCTCAAACCTTCGACTAAAACACTGCAGGCAAGTCATTGTACCAGATACCATTAAATCGTATCTTGCAAGTGGCTAATTGATTTCCGATGTTTTGGCCTTTAGAAAAAATATATATTTGAAAGGTCATAATACTAAGCACAAAGTGGACATTTTTATTTATACCACAAATTAAAGTTCAAAACTTACAAGCTGGGAATCCTGTAAGTACGATGACCTGAAATAATTAAAAGAAAAACAGGCCATGAAAAGGATTAATCCATTTAATCAATCAATCTTACAGTCGATCAAGGATCAATTAATCAATCGATCAATCAATCATTCAAAATTCACCATCATGAAAAACTGTTTCACCATCAAACAATACAGATAAAAAAATAATTATTGATCAGAAAGGAAAGACTTAACAAGGGGGCCTATGGAATTAAAAGTTGAAAGAAAACAATGACATGGAATAAAATACACTTATCTCAAATAATTGGTATTGAAAGATTTGGTAAGAAATACTTCTAAAAGGTAGGACCATAGATTGGTAAATACGCCGACAATGATTGATCGAAAGGATTCCCTTCAAAAAAATATGGTTTAGATAATTTTTTACCCCAAAACATTTAAATCTAACAAACAATTCCTGCGTGAATGCTGTGGCCAGAGAAGCGGTTGGTACTCGCTGTCACCTCGCTAAACATTGATGAAGTTGAAATTTTGGGGAAACAACTGTCACAGTTCTTTACTGTTTTTTCAGCAAGTAGACATTGTGTTCAACAGAAACTTTTACATGTGACTTTCATTGTATCTTTCTTTATAATTTTGCCCAATTTTGCATATTTCACAGCTTTGCAAAGAATTTTTGCTTGTGTGCTTGCATACTCCACATTACTAGACATGCTTCGCTTACTAGACATTCTTCACCAATGTAGAAATTCGATGCTTGCCCTGTAAGCGAAGAATGGTGATCACAAGCGCAGAATGTGGCGGTAAGCAGGTCCATAAAATTGGGCCCATGTGGGTTGGGTTAATATCCAATATTTTTGACAACACATGTTGAGCAACATAGCAATTAAAAACAACCTACACTAATGTGAAATCCTGACATTGACTTTTAAACAAAATCTGTAACACTTTAAAAAGCCAAAGGGAAACAATTAAGGAACACCCAAACTCTCTACGTTAAGGTTGGTTCCCCCTAACCAACTCCCTGGAAATAGCCACTGCTTCCTTACCTCCTGAGAATGTCCCTGCGCTGGGATCTGA
>CM021529.1:14022194-14034176 GCA_010994315.2 Pisaster ochraceus
GCTGCCGTGTAGCCAGGGATCACACCCAAGTTTAAGATACAGTGTTTCTTATCAGAAGACTATTGGTTCAATTCCTGTCTTGACACTTGTGTCCCTGAGCAAAACTCTAAACTATTGTGCTTCGTCTTTTGGATTGAAGTAAAGCCATTGGTCCCATGGGTTGTTTAATGTAGGTAAAAGAACCCGGTACACTTGCAGTTAAGAGAAGGGGTTTGCCTTGGTGCTTGCTCTCTGGGCTGCAGATTGCACCACAGCACCTTGTAAATCCTTGCTGTATAAATGGGTCTTGCTATGTAAACCAGAAACACCAGGGTTAACCCCTACCCTTCCATGATAAGTGCTCTGGGTTCTTTTATGTGCACAGGACCTATGGCTTTAATGTCTCATCCGAAGGACAAAGCAACTATGGTAACGTATCTTGCTCAGACCTACACTCTGCTGATCAGAAACACCACAACTTAATTGAGTCCAGTGCTCTTATACCACTTGGCCACGGCACACCCCATTGTCACAAAATAAGAAAAGTTAGCATTTAAACAAATACCTTGTTGCCGTGAAAGTTTCTTGTCTAAAATCCCTGTAATTGGACATCGCCCAAGGATCACTGCTTCCTGATTGGTCAATACCACAGGTTGATGTATGGCCCCTGCATCTGTACAATTCAAGTGGCACACTTTCTTGCTGTTCCTGTCCATTTTTCACACTGAAAATGAAATCTAAATTGTCACTATCACCAACAAAAAAACTTATTCAATTTCAGTCTGAAAGCCCGCTATTTTTTGTTCAAATGCTTCATGACAAATATTTGTAAATTAAGTAACTAACCACAAGGGTAACTGACTGGGTAATTTTTATATAATTCAGGGTTGAACCAAGAAAAATTGAAGAAAGCAGAAATTGAACCTGTAACCCCTAAGATTAACATGCTGGTGCTGTTACAACTGAGACATCTAGCCAACTGTCACAAATACAGTCAAAATAGCAAACCAAGTAGAATGCAAATTACTATTTCTTATTTTGATTGCTGCAATCAACACGTTTAACATTTGGCAACATTTTCACAGAGAGTTGTTTTTTTATTTATGAGATATCGCCTGAACAATATCACAAGGCCGGATGCCCACTTCAAGGCGAGGGCTACATTTACAGTGTTGTCCAGAAGTGCCGGCAGCCGGCGATTTCGCCGGCTACACGGTCCCTTGCTGCCGGCTACTTTTTTCCGTTTTTTTTTTTTTTTTTTTTTCAATTCCCCCCAGTTTCTCCCCGAGCTAAAGTTCTGTATGAATGAAAAAATAATAATTATAAGAAAATAAATTAAAACAATTTCTACCATACATTTCAGTTTCCATTCCTGCGCCACGCTGTAGGCCCTACTCTATTTACATGCAATGCATTACAGGTGTCAAGTTATCCCATCCATCCGGCCACAAAGCCTGCCTGCTATCATGGCTATGTACGATACATTCACATCGTGTGCACAGACCTGTTCATGTACAGTATGTGCATGTACAGTTAACGCGTCATTGGATTACACAGTGGGCGCAGGTACATGTACATGTATGACGACACCATCAAAGCGAGACACATGTGCAGTGTCGCAGTGATGGCCCTAGCCCCAAGTGGAATGGCCCAATGGCGTGTGAATCCCGGTCGTTGGGTCCATTTTGGGGGAGAAGAAAGGTGTAAGTAAAGTAGTTATTAACATAGAAAGTGAAATATATACTTTAATTGTTTCAAATTGTGCACTATGAAATTGAAAGAAACACCCAATAAATATCTCTCAACATTTCATGGGAATAGACGCAATGGCTGGCATTGGACTGCACCAACAGTAATTCTAGGGATGTTCTTGAGTTTCTCAGTAAACAAAGCTTGCAAACGGCATTTGCTGAAAATCTTACGCAAGTAATGATTATTTCTAAAGTCTTTTTGCGGAATCATTAATATCAACACCCCTCTCGTGAATCGACCAGCTCTCTCCCAAAAAGTTGTGAATGGTCGGGACACATACAACTCGCGCTTCTTTTCAAACGTCAACTTTATAATACAGCCGTCCTCAAATAAAATGTTTCAGGCGTATTTTTGCATGCTCAAAACTAAGAAAGAGTTCAGGTAGAAGCCGATGTCCAATGTATGTCCATATTGCAATATTTCTCTCTCTCTCTTCCAGTAAAGTGCAGAAAAAGCCTAGTCAATTTGAACCAACGTTGGCACCGTGCCGTTTTAGTTAATGTTTGATTGTCCTACCATAATTAAGGTCCTACCATCTTCACCTAGCCTAATCAAATAACGTATTTGCCTCAGTTAACGTCCAAGCTCTTACCCAAGTTATGCCTAGTGAACATGTATGCTTTGTTATACCGGCTCCCGGGCGTGCAAAGTATTACTATATGAATTAACTTTTGCTACAATATAAAGCAATCTAATAAAAACCAAGTAACAATAAATAAGAGCGGGGTTTTAGCAGGGCCATTCTTATTCTGAAGCAAAGACTACCACGGTTGCAAGTTGCACTGTTTCCTGATCTTGGTACGGACCCCACACCGAAAGGACAACACTTTGCTGTACGCACTCGTTCATTCCAGACCTTTGACAAAACCGGCTACTTAAATTTTTTCACCTGCTACTTCAAAATCTCTGGACAACCCTGCATTTAACTGATTTGGGCTGTCGAACCAAATCAACTCTCACCAGGGGGCATGTTTACTCCTAGAACTATGCAGTTCGTTCCAGAACGAACCGCATAGTTCTAGGAGTAGGGCACGTTGCCCCCTCAGGGCTGAAACAGGGTTACCCCCTTCACAGTCCGTAAGGAGGTAGGCATGGGTATCATCCACTAGGAGCCTGGTTGGTAGAGCAGAATGCACTATCTTCCCTACTTTTTACGAAGAAATGGGGAAAAGTTTCCGTATCCAGCCACCACTTTTTCATTCGCTATGAAATAAAATAGTATCTAGTTAACTCAAATGAGATATTCCTTTGGGTAAAAATGAGTGAAAAAGTGGTGGCAGGATACGGAAATTTTTCCTTCTACCCACCCTGTTTATAGCTAGATGTACGCAATGACTGTTGAATTCTAGAACTTACCTGACTTTAGATTTAGCTGACTGGCACTGGATCTAACGTATGTCACGTAGTGTAGCGCGTTTGTGTTATGTTATTACTGTACGAGCCATGTGTTCATCCATGCACCATCATCATGAACTGTGTCTCCTTTTATTTATTCATCTAGTATAGCGCCCTCTTGTGACGTCGGATCTCTGTCACCCCATCGATTTGTTTGAACGCGGCACTTGGGTGCAGATGATCTACTAATATTTCTAGTTCCTTCATTTGAGTGGCTCTAAAGTTTCCAAACTTTTTATACAACAGAATGAACGTTTCGTCTGTGGTTTTGTTTTCTCCTCGATACCAGAAAACTAAATGCAAAAAAAAAAAGAAAAAAAGCATGCTTTGAGTTTGATTATAATCACTAGTGACTAAGCTTAAAGGTAGCAAAGTGTTGCTTAAAATTTTTAAAAATGTAGGTGTTTTTTCACAAGCCACGTCCTGGGTTTAATTTAATTTGGGTTTTTTTACGTGTCTGACATAGTCCAGATAATGTTTACCGAGGGTAACACAAAAAGTCAAAAACTGTTTACCATTGATGTCCTCTGTACAAAAACCAAACGGGACACAGTCAAAACCATGGTCGAAACATGGTTGTGAAGGACAGGAGCGAAAAACAAGCAAAATACAGGACGGGACTATGCAATCTAAAAAGGTTAAAGATAAGGCCTGTGAGTCAGATATAGGGTGATAAATTAATAAATATATTACATTTAGTTGAGGGGAAAACGGATAAAATGGGCAAACAAGAAGCCAAATAGAAACGTTTGCTTACAGGACAGAATGTTTAAAATAGTGAAAAAGTGGAAAACATTGTTGGGGTGACAAGCATTAGATAAAATTTAGATTTTTTATTTTATTAAAAAAAATAATAATAACAGTGAGGTTTAGCTTTTGGCTTCATGGTAACACCGATTGACTATTATTATGAGAAACCAAAAATAAGTCATGGAAACTCACAGGACTTTATTTAAATAAAACAACTAACAACAATCAAGTAAACAAAAAACACATTATGAACAGCCGTACCGTGCCGAATACACATGAAACGGGTGTTAATGTTTACAAAAGTTCAATTAGGTTCGATGAACTCCCTTTAAAAAAAAACCTGACACTCGTCATAAAAAAAATTGACGAGACAACTTCAATCTACACCCGATTTCCCAACAAATACCATACCCACATCATCACACCCCACTGGGACTCTTTTTTTTTTAAGCGATTGAAAAAACATAATAACACACGGTATTCTTGTCCACCTTCTTTCCTCAATTCAAGCCTTTGTGTAGGCTTCGCATGCAAGAAGGAGAAACAAACATGGAGATAGATTTCTCACTCCACTGATGGCATTAGCACATACGGAATGATCAACACATCAGTTGAATAAAGCCTTCCCATTATTTTTGCCGGGCCGAGCCGCGACAGTTGCAGAGCGAGCCGCCGCAGCAGAGAGCCCCGGCGACAATGTAATCGGACCTTCCCATAAATGGAACCGTCCAACAGGAATTGCTTTGATTTCTGGATTGTGTCACCGAAGTGGCAGGCTGTCCCGAGCTGTCCAACTTGATCAATCAATGTCAAACCAGTTCACCGACCCCTCATTCAATAAGAATTATTTCTTGTTCATGGTGCGGATTTAACATTTCTCTTACCCCCCTAAGCCGTGTTGAAGCGAGGCAAAAATTACCTTGTGTGACTGTACTAACCAGAATCCATGAGCCAATACTAAGAAAAAATCACGCCTATTTTTTCCCCATCGCCGCGCGCGCAATTATTTTATCAGACTGACAGAGAACGGGAGGCTTTGTACAATGTTAAATTCCCATACTCGAACTTTCGGTTGATGATGATAAGAAGAAATGCACGAACGACGCGGCATTTCGATGTGGAGAATTCCAAGCACTCGAGATCATGTCAGCCATTTTGATAAATGAATAATTCGTCAGGGCGGTGATGTAGGCCTATAATACGTCAGTACTGCCAGGGCCAAAACATTAAAAAAGTGAACACAATGATTGACAATGCCGCGTCATTCTATGCACACCCCAACCCCATTGTAAGTGGGCAGCCATTTTGTTTTTTAACGTCCATGCTCTTTGTCAATAACGTTGATTGAAACCGAGGATAGAGGGAAAATATTCTGGTTTTCTATGCATCAAAAAGTTCCTAAAGGGAAGAACACCGACGGGAACTTAAAAAAAACACCTTTAAAACATCTTTGTCTGTATTTTAGAAGTTGTTGCAAAAATGTTCTTTCTGACAAGGAGACAGCAACATTCTAAAAAACAACTGGATTTTATTGCTGCTGTCCGTAAAACTTTCCCAAACTGTTTTCAAATCCACCCTCTGCCCCCCTCAAAAAAGAGTCGAAATTTTCACAGGTTCGTTATCTCGTGGTTGATTACACAAAACATGAACACTGCGACTATTTTGCCAGCTCTACCATTACTATATGATACCTTTAGGTATTAGGCTTTTATTGCAACCATGGAGGAAGAACCCATGTTGCAACTTATAATTTTGATATCAATGAAGTATCACTGGGTACAATGCTTCACTGAAATGTATCCGCATGATAGATAAAAAAACATCACCCCCCCCCCCACGATCATCGTCCACGCTGCAGATGACCTTTAAACAAAATACATCATAGACACCAATTTCAATGTGACATATCACATGATAAGCTTTTAATGTAATTTACCAACTTGGGTTTTATCATCACAGTTTAATTACTTTACATCATACACGGGCACAGCTGATGATCACAAAGAAAAAAGCATTTTGTAATAATGTTAAGTATGATTTGTTTTTCTCAAAAAAACCCAAACTTATCAAAGCTGCATCAATGCAGTTACGAGTTTGTTGTAAACAACCAATAACAGTAATATCCACATTCTATATACAACTGCTGATAAATATGTTATACAACAAAACAACAATGCTGTGTATTTATTAAAAGGTATTATTTTCTTTTAATTATTGGGTGTTTCTTAAAAACACAATAAGCTTAAAGTTCACTTTATTGCCATTTCATAATTATATATAGGCCTATATATATATTATATATATATACGTATTCTCAAACTGACTGGAAAACAAACCAACAACATCCAAAATGGCTTCCAAAATTTGCTAAATGCAACTTAAACACCTTGATTCCTTTATTCAAACCAGACAGCAACGGTTAAAAAATGGTCTGGTGCTAACCACAAAGTTTAATTTTAAAAATCTTACAAATACCAGAGGATTCCATGAAAAGACTTTAAATGTTTTTGGTTAAGAAAATTTACGACTTTTCAAAAAGAACTTTAAACACATAGTTACGTAAAATCAAATTCTAAATAATTCCAAACAAGCTTCGACTGCATGCTTCTTGTTATAAATGGACTGAATTTCAGAGTTAATGTATTATAACATCTAATAAATAATAGGACAATATGAGTTTTTATTTAAATGTATGAAAAGCACAAACAGGTACAGAGAATTACAAAATATTAGTTCTACGCTGTGGGTAATTGTGGTTTTGTATAAGCGCTTACTTAAATTACAAGCACTGTTCTTCACAATTTGGGTTTAAAAACAGATTGCTTTTGTTTTAAAGACTACAAGATTTACATATATAACAAAAACAAAAAATAAAGCCAGTTTTGGGTGAATAAAGAGAAATTGACTTGAACCGGATTTGATGGCATCTTCCCTGTTTGACAATCTCTTTATTCAGCTCGATTGCTCAGTTGGTAAAACACTCGCACATAAATCCGGAGGTCGGAGGTTCAAATCCGATTCTAGTAAATTTGTCTGTGTTCACCCCAACATTGACATAGATTTACCGAATCAGTCTCCCTTATTATTTAGACCTATTACTTAATATTTGAAGAAGAAAAAAAAAGAGAGAAGAACATTAATCTGATTAAATCAATCAAAAGAAAAAGTAATCACAGTTGTGAATGTGATTGAAAGAATCATGCTTGCTAGTCCCATGCACTGGTTTGTGTATGGTTCAAATCAAAATAATAATGAACCTTCTCTTCAACTCTACTCCAGTTAAAAATCACAAGCAGAATCCGTTCAGTTTAACATATACTTCATTATCGGAATTTTGAAGTGATGGTCAAAGCTACTCCTCTACTTTTCAATAAGTTCACAGCCAGAATCATGGGTTACTAAAAGACACCAAATGAACAACAGATCATTGTATCATGAGACAAACTCAAGTACCCTTTTCCCCCATTGGCACAGCGCTGGATAATTGTTTTGTAAGTAATGTTGTAGATAACTGTTACATCAGTACTTTTCACACTGCTGTTCATAACATAGACACCAAGAAAGTGTGTACCCCATGATTGTGGCTGTACACATAAATAATCCCAATAAAACTATCTCCCCCCCAAAAAAATCATCAAACCTGGTTGTCACATGTTAGTGAAAAGAACGAAAAACAATTTCATGATGCAGCAATCGAAATACGCAACAGTGATTCTGAGGGTCTTCAAATGCTACTTTCTCAACTTTAACAGTTTTTTTTCAGATGGAAAGATTCGTTTGGAGATTTTGTAACTTTATGGTCAGTGAGCTTTGATTGGTGCTGGTATGAACTTAATGATCAGTGAGCTTTGGGATTGTGACAAATTACCCCCCCCCCCATCATTTTTACTAATCCAGTTTTTTGTGTTTAAGGCAAAATAGACACACTGAACCAAGTACTACACATTTTGTCAAAATTGTATATTTCTTAGTGATTATGACTATTTTTTTATTTTTATGGATGAGCCTTGATTAATACAGGCTTTGTACTCCATTCAAAGGTGATTGAAAAGTGAGTTGTCAGTGTTATTTTTCTTTCCTTCTTTCTGTTGTTAGATTCCCCAATTGTTTACCTTGGCAGAAATCCACTGCCTCGAAATAGACTGTTCCAAGTCCCGCGCATATTCAAACATTGAGACTCGTTTCACTGCTAAAGTGGTCCAAAAAATGTTTGAATATGCGCGAGGCAAAACAATAACAAAACACCTTTCCAATAATGCGTGCATTGAGTAGCCTTTAAACAAAACAGTGTTATAGAACTATAAAGATCAAAAGTACATTTAAAACTCAACAACAATTTGTCCATGTCAAACTTTCAGTCATCATCCTCAACAAGTTTACACTGTTATACAATATAACACGATGTGAATAGTGACATTATTTTGGGACACATTATGAACAATCGAATCAGTTTCTGTAGGCCTATGTTACATAGTAATTTTTACACAAGCATTTTTTTTTTACAATGGACAAACATAAAAAATAGCAAGTCTGTGCATTCTTTTTGGCTTAAAGGCAAAGTATACCTTTGGTTTTTGGAACCGTTTGATTGATTTAATCCTACATAAATGTAGATACAAACAATAAAACTAGACTGCAAAAATTTCAAAATGTGATAGAATTTTTGAGATATTGCCGACAATCTGTATCGGCTATGTCCACACAGGAAGAATAATACGTAGTTGGAACAAATGATCTGAGAAACGGTTCATGTTGAAACGTTTCTCAGATTGAAATCTTTTTGAATCCCCTCTCTAAAACCACATTTCTTAGAAGGAAATTGTTTCTCTAAATGTTATACATTATCAACAGCTGCAGAACTTCTTTCCAAGTAAGTTGTTATGGTCATTTTTTAAAAGTAATTACCAAAGGTATACCCTCTCTTTAAAGAAATGGATAATACTTGATGTGCATGGCTCAAATCATGGTTCGTCTTTCCTTTAAAAAGACACAATTATAAACATCAGAGATACAAGTCTTTGCTAACCTTTTTTAGACAAGTTTCTGCACACATTACATGTTGCTGAAAAAGAGTTGGATGGAGAACTGATACAGACGCTATGCCTAGATCAGTGCCCAATTTAATGGCTCTGCTTAAAGAATTTGTGCTTACAGAAGCAGGGAATTCCTCGCTTACGTAAAGTGTATTTCACAGGTTAGCAGGGAATTTTTGCTGGTGTGCAGGGCTACTCCATGTTACTAGGCATTCTTCACTCACACAGCTAGTGCAGAAGATGGGCGCTTGCACAGTAAGCGGAGCACGGTGATTGTAAGCGCAGAATTCGGCGGTAAGCAGAGCCATGAAATTGAGCCCAGATTTACAGGTTTTAGAGAGCTCAGTATTAATCCACCCTTAGTTTTTTATTAAGTCGCTCATGACAGGACACCGCTAAAAAATGTAGCTGTGGTTTGAGCATGGCGGTGTAATACATTTGTAAATGAGAAGCTTGTCTTGGGCCTTTTCCCGAACCTCGCCTTGGGCTCCAGCTCTGGCTTGGGTTCCGTCCTCCATTTTTGGAGCAGTGTACATTTTGTCTGGTGTTTTTAACACCAAACGAAGCCCCAAGCCGGAGCCTCAGCTAAAGTTTGGAAAAAAGGGTGTACGATCACTAACAAAACTCATGACTACCAAGTTGCCCATCAGGTGACCTCCGAAATTTGACTGACTGACTGAAAAAGAGTCCAGAAAACTCCCCTCAAATAATAGCCGTCAGGTGTAATATTTCAAACTCCTCCTCAAGGATGAAAACAATTCCTTCAAGTTACACTAAAATAATCTCAAACATCCTTATACTATACATCACTTATTTCTTCATCCAATTGAAATGTTATTTTTGTTCTTTGATCGGACTCTATCACTTCCAACGCTCAACAGATTTCTGCAAGTATAGGAAAAATATCATCAGTTTGGGGGGTTTTCACCGGCCCGGGCAGCGTATGTATTTTTCTTCTCACCCTCAAACAGGACGGTAAAACAGCCACACATGTTTGATAACTTTAACTGAAAACAAGCATTTCTTAAGCGCAAAAAGGAATAAACACTTTAATGGTTGGAGACTGAAGTGAATCGACCTTCAGAATGGCAGGGTATTTTGAGAATTATCAATCAGCATCGTCATACTTGTCAGTACCTATGGGGGTGCAGTGGAGGGCCTTGTTCTCCTTAAGGAGGGGACTCCCGAGTGAGTTTTTTGACCTACTTTAAGATACTAGAAAGCACTTTAATTCGGCTCTTACGCTACTTTGAGGAAACGTCACCTAGGTGGAGAAGGATGACCAGGTAAAGTCCAAAAAAAAAAAAGAGCTGGAAGGCAGGATTGAATTTCACAATTAAATGTTGCATTTTGATAAATAAAACTAAATCAATATCTGATGCCATGTCTTGGGTAATATAGAATCCTATCTAAGGTGTTAATTATAACAATTTGTTTTTCAGTATAGTTTTTACAGCTGCTTTATAAATAATTATTGCAATATACCTTGCCGGACAACGAATTCTCGTTTTCTAACAATCAAGCAAAATAAAAAATTGGCTTACTGGTGGTAACCATGTGTTTAATCTCTCTTTTGGGAGAAGTGTTTGTTTCGAGGAGAACCAGACTAAGCCATTTGCAAATTAGATTTTAATTAGGTCTGGTACAAAGACTCATTTAGTCACGAGTTCCCACTTAAATTTAAATTCCTCAGACTATATTCAGACAGTTGCTAAGACACATGATTTGGGGCAAACAGTTATGTAAGAGATGGCACTACACAATTCTGCATGAATGTCTATGGCACAATGGTATCAGGATTTGCTCATCTGGAAGTTGCTATACAAAAGCTTGCCCAGACCAATACAACATAGCAACTGTCTCTTTAGTCCGAGGAATTCAAACTTAAGCGGTAACTTGTGACTAAGCAAGTCATTGTACCAGATGCTATTCAAATCTCATAGGCAAATGGCTCATTGAGATAGCCCATATGTTTTAAAAGAGTAATACTCAGCTCGTCTTCAACAGAATGCTGAATGACAAAATAAATACAAGATCCAATTCTGTGTGAACCTACACGTGTACGTCAAACACTCAACATTTGACTTGATTTTTGTCCAAATTCAGGGGTGATGAGTCTGAGAGAAGCGAGCAGAAAGACAGGCACAATTGCACAGAGAGATGAGGCAAGAGAAAACTAAGGGTAGTCAAACGACCAAAATGCTACCTGCATTTATTAGAAATGGTTAAAAGACAGATTATAGATATTGACCGTTCACCTGACATCTCATCACCCTCGATAAGCTTTGTGGCCCCACCTATTTGGGGAGCCAGTGCACACATTTTAGGGGAGGTGTGGCGTTTACACCCCAGCATATCTTTACATGCAATTTTTGACACCCAAAATGGCATACATGATAAGCAGAGAGTTCCCGCCTGTGAAGTCAGTGCAAGTGGTCAGTAGGATTTTTGCATGTAATAATCTCTTCCAGGAAGAAGTGACGACTCGCGGAGCCGCCTTGGATGTTCTCAACATTTCGACAAGTGTGCTCTACATGGTCTTCATCACATAAAGATAATTATCAGCCTTTGGCCTTATTGACCATTTGCACGCTCGCCATATGAAGCGACCGTGTCACACTCACCATTTCTGAAGTGAACAGGTAAGCACGTAAACACAGCGTTTCACAAATTCACACTACACTATAATATAACACAGACTCCCAACATGGGCGCAACCAAGATTATTGTAACGATGACGTAAGGTGAACTGGGTCGATACAAACACAGAAGAAAGACAAATAAGAAGTGACTCTTGGAAGAAAGACAACTTTTAGAGGTTCATATAACCCGACGGAGTCATACAAACTTTTGAAATAAAATCACAATATCTTCATATAAGCATCCGAATGAAAACCACAGCTCTGGAACCCGAGGCAAACCACAGAAAAACCCCGTAAAAAAAAGTACTGCAATCTCAACTGTAGAAAGACGTCTCTGCTCCTGGGAATATGCACCTTTGGAATGCCTTTACAGCCTGGGTGTTTTAAGAACACAGCCAACCTCTAAGTTCACATGAGTGCGTAATGAGTAG
>CM021529.1:14041979-14061468 GCA_010994315.2 Pisaster ochraceus
CTAAGAAGAAGGGCGCAAAGGGGGGTGAGTAGGAAACCTGAACATGTTGGTTTGCTCCGATGATAGACGCCCGGTGCGCTCCATCAGTCATCTTGGTAGAAGGCGCGTTTAGTGAAGGGGGTAATTGTTTCCTAACAGAGCTGGTTACCAGAGGGGGCAACGTGATAATGTCTGATAAGGGCCTTCCTTCTCCTCCTCCTCCTGGAGCAGGATGCGGGGAAGAAAGACGGGGAGAGGTGGGGGGGAGAGAATGACACGGGGAGACCGGGAGAATGTGGAGCATTGAGTGATGCGACTGACGAGTGAAAGACTTCAAGCATCATGTTGGACTGCAAATGTTGCATATTTACAAGATGTGTATACTGCATTGGTAGGTTTGGGGCCAAAATGGCCACCAGAAAGAAGGCGTTACTGTTGCCAAGGTTTTTAAACCTGGGTGGCATTGATAACCCTCACTGGGTGAATAGGGTTCCATTCATAGAATACCTCAGGGGTACTAGAGATGACATTTACCCTTTCAGCCTTTACTTGAATGAAAGCTATACTACATGTGTTACAAAGTACCCCGAGAAGTTATTTCACAGAAAACTTGAGTAAAAGAAAAAGGGGGGGGGACAGAAAAGAAAAGACAACTTGAAAAAGAAAGCATAACTCTTTGGAAATTTCTATTACAATGTTAAAAGAGGCTCCCAGGCAGTGTTATAAGAGGCTCCCAGGCAGTGACCAGGGACATGGAGGCAATTGCCTCTTTTTACCTCCATGAAGCATCATGCCTGCGACTTCATCCAGCTACCACAACCGAGACCGAAGTCACTCAACTTCATTGGACACTCCTTGCTCGATGGACACAAACATGCAGTGTATTACCTTTAACAACTGATTGGTTTACATGCCTGCAGTAATGTCAGCTAAACAAACAGCCTCTGAATACCTCGACCCATCATGGGTGCTTACAGTTTGACAAAATAGTAAATGGCAAATTTCCTTGGTTATAAAAAAGTTTTACGCAACAACAACAACAAAAGCAGCTACCCAGCATGACAAGTCGACATTTTGTCTTCAATGCTTCAAAAAGCACTTCAAAAGAAACTCGTTTTCAGGATGACGGGGTCCTTGTAACCCATTGAGAGACAAGTGTCCTTTCGGAAACTCATTTTGATGATCTTGAGAAATGTCACCATTAAGGTATTGTTCCATGAAAAGAATATGCAAAGACGAGAGCTGTTACAGCCTGATTGACAACAATCAAAACACAGAGACAGCATTCCTGACAAGTGTAGTACCTGACCCAGTCAGCTTGTGCGCTGCATGTAACTTTAAAAGAGTTTTCACTGCCAAGTGACACATATGTTCTCTAACTCTACCGTTCCATCAATGCCAGAGAAAAAAAAAGCCCATACCTTTTGCAGTTTAAATTACTGAATAGAAGGGGTGAAAAGAGAAAAAAAAGAAAAGAAAAACCTGTCGATTTCCGACTGTCACCTCACTCCAAGTTCCCGGGAAGCAAATCTAGATGAGGATTATCAAATCGATACCGTAGGCAAGTATACACGATGTGTTTTCTGCCGCTTTGTGTGTGTGTGTGTCTGTGTCTGTGTGTTTCCGTCTCTTGTCTGAAACGCTGATTTGGAATGCAAAACGAGAAGCTCACGGAGGTCTGAATCCCATCAGTGTACGGTCTTCATTACAGCTGACATGCAGCTGTAGCTTCGTCCGGGCCTATCATCTTGCCACTATGCCCAGCCCACACTAAACCCTGATATATCAGACAACAGGGGGGGCTCATTACCCCCCCCCCTCCAACCACTGTCTCCATCTCAACCCTCTTCATCTCCTATGGGTTCATTTCCCGTCACTCTAATGTGAGACCTGTCACTCATGTTTCCTGTATGTCAACCAAACTGAAGACATCAAGTAAGGGGCCCCCACAACAATACACTAGCTGATGGCCCCACTACTGATTTTAGAGCGTAAAGTAGGCCTGGGTGTTCCCATTTTTAAACCTGAGTGTATAAACAACTTTTATGGTCATGTGGTGCACTGACTATTTCCAACATGATGTGAGGATTGTCACTACAATGCCGCCCCCCCCCACCCAATTGAGCTAAAAGTATACAACTATTTCATAAAGCAAAAGATGCATGTTGTTGGAACTGTGCCAGTCTTTTGAGGGTTGCGTGGAGGACTGACTACAGCAACTTTTAGCATAACTTTAGAGTAATCCATCCCAACCCCCAACATTTTGCTGCTGAAATGTCTACTGCTATTTCGTGTATGCAGCTGATTTTGTTCATTAGCACAAACTCCATCTCATATTGTCCAATTGTGCTGGATCATTTTGGAGTCAAGAAATGCAACTGGAAACAACCAACAAGAAGGAAAAATGATAACTTGACATAGATCGAAAAGCCTGCATAATCCTCTACGATTATTGCACGTATATATGTGGCCCGTTCTAAAAAGTAAAACTTCTAAACTTTGAACTATGGCAATCAACATTCATTTCTCTAGCTGAATTGGATGCTAAGTACACCCCAAAAAGTTTTAGCCAATCGCAAACTCCATTATGGAACCCAAAATATTCACAAATTAACAAACTTGTAAAAGTCAAAGTAAAAACAAAATTTGAGGATACCCTCAGTTTGTGGAAGCTACACCGAACTATGCTA
Organism: Pisaster ochraceus; assembly: GCA_010994315.2. Classification (NCBI taxonomy): domain Eukaryota; kingdom Metazoa; phylum Echinodermata; class Asteroidea; order Forcipulatida; family Asteriidae; genus Pisaster; species Pisaster ochraceus. The sequence goes on from CM021529.1 coordinate 14,044,649, forward strand.
CACATAACTTGTCAAAAAGACCAACAATAACAAGCTTGAGTTGGTAGATTACTTAACAGTAATCCTGATGTTGCAGGTTCCAATCCCCTCTGACAGCTAACTTCCCTGTGATCCAAAACTTACATACTGTAGGCCCCCACCAAGCCACCACACAATCCATGAACCTGGGCTTTACATGTAAAACTTCACTTATCTTAAAAACTTCAGCATTTCAAGCAAAATATATTGAAAGGAAGTTTTTCACCACGACCATCCTTATACCATGTAAGTATATCTGTACATTAGTATTTTCAATCTTACCAATGTTACCTTTAAAGTGAAGGTACACCTTTAGTAATTACTCCAAACAGTAATGACCATAAAAACCTATTTAGTAAGAAGTTCTGCAGCTGTTGATACTGAATAACATTTTGAGAAACAATTTCCTTCAAAGGAGAGAGGTTTTTAGAGAGAGAGGGATTCAAAAACATTTTAATCTGAGAAACGTTTCTCTGATTCATTGTGTATTCCAATTACGGATTATCCTTCCCGCATGGACATAACCGCTCTAGATTTTTGGCAATATCTCTAAAATGCTACCACTGTTTGAAATGAAATTTTCACAGGTTTACATAGGATTAAAATAATCAAACGGTTCCAAAATCCAGGTATACTTTGCCTTTATAGCTGTTTTGGTTATAAGAAAACTATAAATACTGCTAGTTAAAGAGTTCCCCATTCACTGTCAACAAATGAACTTAATGTAGTAAATTCTAAAATTAACTCATTTCCGTGCACGTCTGACATTGAATCTCGTCAGCTCAACTCAGTGTCTCAGCTTGAACGTTGAGGGTTGCTTTGACTCATGTACATGGCACATACCTAGACGAAAGGTATGTCTCTACATTTTAACCAAAAGGTGTAAGAGATGCCCCTAATGGTTTCTAAGTGACAATTGCACGAGGCCAATTGCATGACATCGTCAATACGCAATGGATCACACTCAACGGCGATGCAGCTTGTCACGCAAAACTTCAAAAGAACCTTGACTTTTTTACTGATAGTCACCGGCTAGTCAGAGTCAATTTTACAATACATTCATAAAATTGAGTGTTACAGGCAACGGATGAGAATGAAATGAACACGTTGATAGCCCCCACATTGTTCATCTTGCCAATTGAGAAAGAGATAGAGAGATAGAGAGAGAAACAAGCAAAGAGTCCAAGAAAAACAAGCAAAAACTGTTTGGAAATGTTGAGTGATGAAATTTGAATTAAGAGCCTAGGAAACTTCTCCCTTCATTTATAAATCAATGGACATTTACTTAAAGGAAGGGTCCATCATTGGATATGAACGAGAACCTGTCTCCGAACCGAAGAAGTTTTCAGAGAACCTTTCATTAAAGCAACATGGAAACCTTTGTTGAAATATGAGCTTAATCAGGGATGACACTTGACCAATGTAAAACTTCCTGTAATATGGCTGGCGGGTCTGAGCTCCCCCTTATTCTACACCCAGAACCTCCCAGATGTTGCAATTCAGTTTACAGACACTGTTTATCACCAGAAATAAAAAAACTATAGGTTTGGACAAAATGTGGACTATTTTTTTCGCCCCTTGATGACTGCTTTACTTCTCTGAAATCAGGAAAAACTCTTTCAGATGTTTCAAAGACAAGTGTGTTACACGTTTTTTTTTTAACCATCCACTGACCAGGCAATAGACAGAATTATAGAATAGTTTTCTTAGAGATGATAAAATGTTAAGGTCGATTTGATTGGTATTTGTAAATTTTGTGGTAAAATGTGCTCACTGTGTCACAGACAAATGCGCTACAAATTGTTTACGCCTGGCCAGAGAAGGAAAAAAGATACAATTTTAAAGACCCGATTGATCCGTTTTTTTTGGGTGTTGAAATGCGCTCCGCATGTGAAAGACAAAAAATGTGTTACAATTTTTGTCACCTACTGACTGGCCAGGCAAAAGAAGGAAAAACAAATTCTACCACAATTATCTGAAAGATGATACAGTTTTAAATTTCTGAATGATATGCTCTTGTTTAAAAAGAGTTGAACCTGCATGACCCGATTTGCGCCGAAAGAAAAATTGCTTTGAATAAATTTCGACAGATTAGCTGTTTCAAAAAAAAAAACGAACAAAAAAAACATCGCATTTATATGCCACAAACAACGCAGAAATACATGTGACCAGCAAAGTGTTTGTACAAGGCTTTTGGGCGTGAGAAAGTGTCAGGTACTTTTCATTGATGTTTTTTTTATGCAATACCTCAAATGAAAGCTTATTTAGAATCTATATAATAGACAGCTGTTTACAGTTTAAAATCTAAACTTTCAGGTTAAATCGGCCACAAACAGGATCTGCCATCTTTAATGAATTGCAATTTTCTTATCACTACTGACTGGCCAGGCAACAGAAAGAAAATAAAACACCCAGAACTCTAACATAACTTCCTCAAAGATTATACAGTTTAAAGCCCAGATGGATTGGCTCTTGCTTGTACAAGCAGCTTATCAAATACATGAGTAACCTTTTAGTTTCAACACTACAAAATCTGAAGTTTTTAAATACAGGCCTTTATAAAGGGAATGGGTTTTATTGTACAGTGCTGACTATTTTCTGCTCAGAACCATTCTGAAGCGTTTTGTTTTTGTTTTTACTTGAAACTTCATCCAAAGTACAGTTGATTTCCCCCCCCCCCAAAAAAAAAAAAAAAACCCAAACAAACCCAAAACCCAAAACCAAGCAAAACAAAACTCAAAAGAAAATCAGACAAAGTTCTAGAGCACTTCAAAGACCCTTCCTCAAACCAAATATGAAATCAATCTTTTCAAGACTTTTCTGTTTTTACAAACACCACAGTAACTGCCCGGAATTTGGTTCACTCCAGTGTTTCTTTTTCTTTGAAAACTGTTTGGTTTTGGTGAAAGCACTCTTCAAATACCCAATTTTTTTTTCAAAATGTATCATTGAACGCTTCCCTGGATAGGGCTATTCGAATTAGGACTCTCATCAGCTCAAAGACAAAAACCTTTTTCTAGTAATCTTATTTTTTTTACAGATCTACCTAAAAGTCTAGCAACTACTAACCCTGATACTGAACTCCATGGTGGTGTCATCTGTGTGTCGAGTTGAGCATTTTACACATTTCTTCGAGCGGATTAGTCTTTGTGTTTTCGTTCCCTGGGTTGACATACATCTCCGGTTCTCGCTTCATCACATACGCTCCTCTGTTGGCCATATCCACTGAAATCCGAGCAATTTTCGGCGGGACAGGTGGGTGCTGGATTCCAGTCGTACTGTTCACGAGTTTGTCAATTTCATGAAGTGGGTCGCTGTTCTTGTACAACGCGGTCTCGTTATATTTCACAAGGTCTGAGTTGCTTAGGCCAACACTACGCCTAGCATCGGTGGCTGAGTTTGTTATCGACTCGGGAGATCCAGAGGTTCTACTCCCCGCTTTGGAGTCCGGGGTTTTACTCTCAGTGGAACAGGGCAACATGTTATTGTTCAGGGTTCTCTTGACTGGCAAGCTGTGGCTTTTCATGGACCTGCAATCGTGTTCACCGCTTTGGCACTTTTGAACTTCGACCCCAGGCTCTTGCTTGATTTTCACCAAGCCTGAGGCTGATGCCAGCAGAGGTGGGGATGGGGAGTTGACCTTCCCTGATGGTTTTACAACTGTGTTGCTGACGCTCCTGTCGGATATAGCCGGTCGTTTTTCACGTGAAGTGGAGGCGCCATCACAGAACATTTTATACATTTCTAGACTTCGCTTGAGGCGGCTGATGGGTCCCTCAGCAGGAGTTATGATTTCATTATCACCCGTTGTATCATGGTGTGTGTCCCCATTCTGTGCAGAATACTGAACCTCTCCTATCTTTGTCTGAGTTTTCTCGACACTGTCACTGTTGGTAACTAGGTGTCTATGCTTTCCATCAAAAATAAACGGTTTTACATCCTCAGGGATGTCTACTGAAGCATTTGTTTTTTCTTTCGAGAACAAGTTTGGACATTTTTCTGTCTTTACCTCTACTTTGTCTCTCTGAGACAGGTCACTGACACCATCATTATGGCTGCTGCAGGATGCTCCGGTGGATGAGGTCAGATCTCTTGTCTTGGCTTGCCTATCCTTTTCTCCATTGTGTTTCTCGTGGGTGGTGGTATTTTTCTCGTGATTCTGTTGACTGCTTACACTGTTATGAGCTTTAGCGGGCACAGGGGGAGAGCCATTCAAATCTAGAGCATTCACATTCCGACTGCGGGTTTGAGAACTGTTTTTATGGTTTTGCAAACCGCTTCTCATTCCCTCCTCCGCGACATGCTTGTTGAACGAATGCCTCTTGAGATGCTCATTCCGCTTGAACGAGTTTCTTGTGTTTCTCATCTCTCGGTAAGTGTCTGTACGATTCTTTTCCTTCCTGACACTCTCAGACGAAGAATTACTGGACTTCTTAAAAGATGCCAGACCTTTTTTCTGAACGTATTTCTGAACGGGGATGCTTACAGTAGTCGCCCTTACCATCTGTTTTCTGTTGTTGGACAACGACGCGGTAGCTTGTGGCTCCTTCTCAGAGTGTTTATTCTGATTGGCAAACTGAACATCAGCCCTGAATGATTTCAACGAGAGGGTACTCTTTGAACTGAATTTGGCTTGGGCAACAAAGTCCCTTGAGTGTGAATTTTTGACAGAGTCCGAAGGCAGTGAGTGTCTCCTCTTAGCGATTTTTCTATGGATCTGATGTTCCATTGGGGACTCTTTGGTGTCTGTTGATCTCTTCAGATGCTCGCTCCGCGCATGTCTGGCGGATTTTCTCGTATGCACTCTGCTCTTGCTTGAAGTGCAAGTTTCCATCAAATTTGATTTCAGTTCAGTGGGTTGACCGTGGCGTTGCCCTGCAGTGGCAGTGCCGAGCTTTGGGCTGTGACGGGATTCCTGACTCTTGTCATTTTTCTGAAATGAGGTGGACAGGATTTTATCGATCACCTCCGCTACAGTCACGTTTTGGGACTCCTTTTCTTTGAGGTGCTTTTCCATCTTGGAAGCAATGACCTCGGAGGGGCTTGTCGCCTGGGACACGGCATTGTAAACCATGGCAAGACCGGCGTAGCTAGGGAACATACCACCACCGTTTACGTACTGATGCTGGGGCGTTTCCACCAATGGCATCCATGGGACTCGGTAGTGGTGGTTGCTTAGCAACCTGGGATGAAAATTTGTCTCTTTTGCTGTTTCTACCATGGACGTGAGCTTATCGAGTGGGTTTGTTACATTACTCTCGGACGAGGGGGGTTTGCCGCAAAACAGATTGGTAGGAAAAATCTCATCAAAGTTATCTGGGCTGACATATTTAATAGCCGAGCTCAGGGGTGACCCACGAGGACTTGGTGTCTTATCTGTGCACTTCTGTGCCTCGTTTAAGACAGGGGACTCCCGGAGGTTATCCTTCCAGACGGCATCCCTGAGGCTTTCGGCAGAAGTGGCCTTCTGCAATTTCTTATGAGATTTAGACTTACTGTCTTCACTGTCATCTGCACGGTCACTTCTAACAGCTGCTTTTCTACTCTCTGAATCCAAATTTTGGGACACACTCAGCAGCTGTTTCTTTGAGGCTCCATCCTTGAGAACGATCTTTATTTTATCTCCCGGTTGTTGGCTGGCATCTTCCTTTTCTCCGCTAATTGTATGCTGCTTCTTGGTGGGCGAGCTCGCTTTCATGGGCACACTTGTTCCATTTGTTTGTGCCTTGCGCTCCGAGCTTGCCTCATTATGTAGGGTATCATGCCCGAAGGCAGGAGCAAGGAAGTGCCCCGTCTCTTTCATGTGCTCTGTGAGTTTGTGTACATTAGCAAATAGGTGATAACATCCTAGACACTTGAGTGATCGACTTTTGCTAGTCCTTTGATTTATTTCAGAATCGAATGCATGTGGTCGCTCCAGAGCTGGGGGACTCTTTTGAACGTTATGGCTTCGAGCAGCCAGCAGTTGATTCAGAGCAGCCTTAGTGGTGTTCTGACACATTTCTTCTTTTGAACTTACAGAGCTCTGGGAGTTTCTCTGCTCTCTCCGTGATAACTTCTCCGTCTCTTGGGACAGAACGTTGGCCGGGAGTCTTTCCACAAGAGAATTGGCCGTCAAAGGACACTCCTCGTCCTCCAGGATTTCCCCATCCTCTTCCACATCATCTGTTCCTTTCTCATCTTGTTTGGCATTGGCTCTGGTCAAGAGGATCCCAGTATGTCCTGGGACATGACTGTAGTGTTTTGTCCGGACCATGTGCATGGTCAGATCTTTAAGGGTTCGGAATGAGGCTTGGCAAATCATGCATTTCAGGACTTGATTGACTGGGATTTCCTCGGGACAATCCCCAGCGGGAGGTTTAGACTGTGAAGTGTGCGGCTTCTCTTGCTTGTCGTGTCCGCTTGTCGTTAGATGCACAGTGTAGTCTAAGAAGTCTGGGAATGAGACTGAGCAAGTGGCACAGGTGTACGCACAGAGTTCCTTCCTTGAGGAGGCCGCAGGGAGGCGTTGCTTCCTGCGTAATGCACAGGTGCTAAAAAACTCTGTCCTCGGTGGAATGAGGGCCAGGTATCCTCTCTGTAGCATGAGCTCCGAGTTCAGCTGCTTTGTGCTATTGTGTCCAGTAGCTATGAGATGCAAGGACAACATCCCAACATTGGGGAAGGCCTGGTAGCAATCAGTGCACAGGACAAAGTTACAGCGGCCATTGATCCCACGGCAGAGACTGACTTGGGATGGAAGCACGCTATAGTCTGCTTGCAATCGGGACACACTGGCCAGTACATCTCGAGGGACAGTCTCACAGAACACAGTCTTCACTGATTTGCTCGGACTCGTATCTGACGAATCTGATCTCGCCTTCGACCTACCGTTGGACTTGTCGCGGTGACCCGTCAACTCTTTTCGGTGTTTGACTTTGGATACTCTCAAGTCCAAGGCCTCCTCTTGCTCCGGGAAGGCTTGCCTGTTACTGCTGGCAAACATTCCGAGTTGATTGAAGCGAAGCATGGCTTCCAGTTCTGAGTCCTCATCCTCAGAATCACTGTCTGTGCCCGACAGAGCAGTGCACATTTTGCTCAGCATCGTCATCGGACCGTTCGTGGATGAAAACGGCAGGCTCGGGACGGGAAGGGAGTGGACAGGCGATACCAGAGGTCCATGGCGGGGGCTCCTTGGAGAGGTGGCAGCTGACGAGGAGGACGGGTCACAGGAGGCTCTCTGTCTTTCATCATCGAGTATCTCTTTCTTCACCACTGGTGGAATGTCCTTGCGGATTTCTTCCGCATCCTCTCTGTCCTTCTCCTCCACATCATCCGACTCATCATCTGCTAGCTCACCAGGGCTAACATCATCAGCATCAGCATCACCTTCGTGTGCTGGAAAAAAAAAAAAGAATGAGATTATGATTAAAATGGAGAAAAGTACCATAGAAAGCTATAGATAGTTCCCAATAGACACCATCTTTACAGGACAAATTGCATTTTGGCTTGCAGGCGCGTCAAGCGCTAAATTATTAACGCAGCCACGTTGCTCGACAACCAATCGTACATAAGTTTTGTGAAATGCCCACATGCTGCACGGCATTCTCACGCGAAACACAGGACTGTGTGTTTCAAATTGCCCTTTAAAGATATGGCCAATTTACCTCATGTTGCAACCAGATCTATATAGACATGTATCAAAAGAAATGTGCCAGTCAAGTGTGAAGTACGGCTCTAAAGTTCAAGAATAGCGATCATGATGTGACCTGGGTAAACAAAAAACTGGGAACAAAAATCTTCCCTAGTCTGAAGCTGTACAGAACTTCATGATGATTCGACCAAAGAAAACTAACAAAATCTTTGTAAGTAAATTGACCCCTCATCCTGTCTTTCTTTAACCTGTCTTCACTATGCATGTCAAAGGTCAAACTAACTGATATCATTGTTCATAAATCAATACTTTTATGTAGTGCCTTTCTACATTGATAATATTGGGTTCATTAGATGCATTTAAGTGTATATGCACCGACACTGACAATGCCCACTGTTTTCACACACACACACACACACAGGAATGTACCAGCACATTTTTCAAACAGAACAAACATTGTCATAGATGTAATAATTGCATCAGGGACAAAGAATTTCATTTTGGTTTCACACTTACAACCAAAATAGCCAGAGGGGTGTCTGGGTGTCTTTTGGACACCCTGATCTCAATTCAGACAACCTGTTTTGTCTGTCATTTACATGTAAGTGAACAATTTGGAAACCCTTTTTTTTTTTTCCCCAGCAAATTTTGACACCCTTTCACCAAATCCTGGCTAAAACCTAGCTTACAACCAATGAGTGATAAGCACTCAGGTGTGGATCCAGAAAAGTTTACCAGGGACACATAAAAAAATAATTGTTAAAAAAGGAGAACAAGTTTCTGGAGGGATAAAGGGTACAAGGAGTAATTAAGGTTAAGGGGTAATAGGAATTTAAACACATAAAGGAGAGTACCCTTTTGGAGCACGATAGAACTACTGCGTGGCACTCAAAAAGAAAAAGACATGTAGCGCATGTTCCAACAATGAAATGGTGATGATCTCTACGTTTGAGTTATTTAACAATACAGTTTGACTTAAAACATTTACCACCACTTGCCTGTTGTGAGAATAGGGCTACACGCGTGATGGCACTAGTTTAAAGTTTACAAAAGGAAAATGATAGTGAAAAAAGAAAAAGATCTGCACCTGAAATGTTGTGCTTTTTAAGTTTTGCGAAAAAGAAGAAACCATCTACTCACTACTCTTGTAGGATTCAATTTTTGGGGGAGACATTAAAGTATAAATTTCCTTTTTAAATCAAAAACATAAAAAAAATAACATACATTTCCAAACAGGTTACTGTATGTCCCATCAATCAAGTCAAGGCCATAAGGAAGCTCCAGCCAAAGATATGTCTTTTTTTTTCACAGGACTCAGGAAAGTGTATTGGATAAAAAACAAACAATACTCTTTATCACGATGCACATTTAACATCAATTAAATTGTTGCCGTACCTCACTGCTAAAATATAGGATTAAAACTGCCTCTAGCTACCGGATGATCTCTGTGGTCTAGACATCTGCTTAAGAATGGCAAAGGTTGTGGGTTCGAATCCCACCTGAGTAATATGCCTGTGGATTTGTTTGTGTTTTTTTACAAGACTCTGGAAAGTACCCAGTCTACAGTGTTTTACGGTCACATAGTGCTTTACACACATCGGTGTGTGGGTAAAACCAAATAATACAAATTGGGGTGGTTAAGTGGATCAACACAATTTTGGACAAAAACAAAGTTGCAGTATTTTGACATTGGTTCTTCTGAATCGTGATCGATTCTCTTAAGCACTACTCCCAGTCAGTAGCTTTATGAGATCAGTCCGCGGTCACGGCGTAAAATTCTCTAGTCATCTACAAGTCGCATGCAGACTCCTCACTTCTCTAGTCAGACTTGACACACGAGCTCATAATTCCTTCAATATGTCCCCTTGTCAATTGTCTCTTAGCTAATGAAATGACGAGGTTGATTTGGCTGACATTTACATGAAATATTATGAAGAAGACGCAAAATGATGAAGTGCTATCAATGAGCAGCTGCCGCGTGCGCCACCTGTAGAAATAACTTCATTAACATTATCTCCTGGATTAAATACCATGTAAAAATCTATAGTGTCAATGGTTGACTAATCAAGCCGCTGTATCCCAGGCCCCCATGCTCCTTAAATTTAGGTTTTGTAGCTTGTTTTTAAGTCATTCACAAAATTTAAAAAGTCGTCTGTCTGCATAAAGTGTCCCCTTTTTCATTCTTGATTCATGACTTCAGTGTGTAGGTTTTGTGTGCAAATTGGACGCAATCAATTTTGTAGACTTGGTGTAGCTGTAGTCAATAAAACTGTCAGGGTATGAAGGAATGTATTGTACTGGCCAAAAACAAGAGCCGTCCTGGCCGTCGCCGCCCTACCATCATCAGGTCAAGCGGTTGCTTTTAATACGCTGTGCCTTCATGATTATGTTACGGGGTACCAGCAGAAATCAAACTTGATAATGTGTTCCTGGGAAACCTACACATTTTCCATAATTCAGTGGAGTAGGCTTGACATTGACCTTGACAAGTATACATTATTGAAGCACACAATTGAAGAGTCTACGTCATTGTTTGAGGCCTGAAATATTTTGGGGTTATTTATTATTGTTCTCTTTATTTGCGCTTAGAGGCTTTTGCATTAGGCGTTTTACAAATGTCTTTATTATTATTATTATTATTATTATTATTATTATTATTGTATCTGAAAATAAATCAGCGACCCCACAGTAAACAATAAAATTACATCAAAATACAAAATACATATAACGTAAAAAATAAACAGGAAGAAACGGGAGAACAAATTATCAGATATTGGAAAGGACAAACAAGTCCTGGAAACGAGACATACATGAACAAAAAGACAAAACACAGACGTACCCCTGAAACAGATGCAAGCCTGATTTTGGATGGATAAGAACTTATCTAGGGGCTTTCCCATTCCGCCTGCTCAGTAAAGAAAAAAATAAACAAACAACAAAGAATACAAAAATAAACACAAACAACTGTGGATGGGCCCACACCCATTGGCCTACCACGCAAGACGTGGCAGAGCTCCGTGTCAAATGACATGCGACTGCTTGGAGTCAATGCAAGGGATGCAACGGGCAGGGCCAAGTGGAGGAGAGCCATAGGGAGAAAGCAGGCCAACCCAGAACAGACTGGACAATGGCCTTAAAACCAACATGATGATGATGATGATTGAACATCAAAAAAATAATGTAGGGATGCAGACGCGTGGTGTGTTGTGGCTGAGCGGTCTACTGCATCGGACTCGAGTTCTGAAGTTTGAATCATCGGAGTATGGGTTCGAATCCCGGCTGTGACACTTGTGTCCTTCAGCAAAGCACTTAACCACTCTTAACCAAGGTGTATAAATGGAAACCTGATAAGGCTGAGGTAGTTTTGTGTTGATTAACCACATAGTGCTAATTTAGGCAGCTTGGGGTTGTATACACAACAGGGAGTTGAGAAAGTTAGAGGAATAACCTTAAAGTATACATGTACCTGATGAACAGGGATAATAATGTCCTAAAGTCCTTTGATCTAGCTACTAAGATATGTGCGCTATATAATAATCAATCATTATTAAATATAATTATTAAGTAGTGAGAATTAAAGCCTTTATTAGGTAATGGCGTAAGCTTGAGGTTTACGAAGCAAATCAAAAAAATAAAAAGTCTGGGAGAGCCCGAAACCCTTGGACCCACCCTCCCGGATTCAGGTCTGAGGCATTATTTATGACGTCTAAACTTTCAAATTAATTTTGCTATAAAGGTGGAGAAGTTGGTTGTCAATCGTCTTTCAGAAGAGTGTCAATTTACAATTGGAGTGCCAGTGGCTGATGAGCAGTTTGGTGCATCAGACTCAATTTCTGGTGTTGTCAGAGTGTGGGATTGGGCACTTGTGTCCTTGAGTGAGACACTTTTTAAAAAGCATAATTGCTTTGTCCTTCAGATGGGACGTAAAGACATGGATCCTGTGTAATGTGTAATGCACCTAAAAGAACACAGTTACACTGATCTAAGACACTGTTTCTGGCATGGTTGGTTGAAGATTGTGCAGCATCATGAACGTTAGCCCTTAGAAGATGCTATGAGCTCCACGTTTACACTCAATCCTGTAAGGTGGATTGAGACCAGCATTTTTATTACAACCACATATCAAGATCTGGTGTTGCGTTTACACCAGTGCCTGGTCCAGCTATGATCCCACTTTTGATCACAGCTGTCGCACAGAAACACAAGCAAAAAGCCCACCATTCCTATAGCAAAACCTGAAATGACCACGTTGAATTGCAGCGTCTGATCATGTCTGATCCACCTTAGCGTTTACACTTGTTTCTGGAATCCACTTTGCCGGATCTGATCCACCAATTGCAGGGTTCAACCCTCCTCAAAAGGCGGATTAAAATTGCAGGATCTTTAACCGTGTCTGATCCTGCTTGTTTGCATTTACACTAGCTGTTAATCCACATTGCAGAATCAGATCCGGGTCTGATGATCCACCTTTCTGGATCTAGTGTAAGTGGGGTCTAGGTCTCTCAAGTCAACAACCTAGCACATCTACCGTTAAATAACAAGTACTTGGAGACACCGCTGTAGCTAAGGCGCTATACAAGAACTGAGTATTATTATTGAGTCATTTTCTGATCAATTTCAACAAAAATTCATTCAATTTAACACCCGGCTCATTCTTCAATTTTGTTTTAAAATGAATGCAATTTCGTGAAAGCCAGGAGCACTGAGGCTGGTCAACCATTCAATTTCATCAGTTGTGTTTACGTAGTAGAAATTCAACTGAAGAATGGTGAACGTGTAGTCTTGAATGTCCATAAATGAAATAGAATGACACTAGAAATAAACCCGAATGAGAAGAACGAAATCCTGTGTGCACGGAAACCAAATTGAATGCAATAGTAGCTAAAACGAAACTCTAGTTTGAATGAATGAGGAAATTAATGCGTGAATTTGAAAGCGTGTTAATGAAACTGAATTAATTTTGTCTGAAATTGACCTGGGACAACCTATACTATTAACAACAACACTTTTACTTGCACATGTTTATGGTAGATGAAGTGGGGTGGACTACACTGTTCATTAAAACCATGCAGCAAGGGACCTGTTTGGTTGCAACGTCCCTTTGGTTCGTAGTTGTCAGCAAATGCTGACAAGTTTTTTCTTTAGGTAAGAGATTTTGTTTTGAATATTTTAAAGGATTTTTTTTTCTTTTAAGTGTCATGTTCACATGTCCAGGTATTGCCTGTGTTAGCTTAAGTTTGTTTGTTTGTTTTATAATCTGGTTTCATCTGCCATTGACAATTGACAGTACCGATTTTAGTCCTGCCCCCTTTGAAACAAGTCACAATCCCATGTTGATTGACACCCCCTCTAGAACGTGTGGCATGGTCCAGCTTAGGATATCATGGCATATGAGATAACCAGTGTGAATGATGTAGTTAAGACAATGGAAAAAAACTATATAGGCCCTTTATATCAGCATGTGCTGACAACGTCCCTCTTTGCAGGATTTTAAAAAACACAAAAAACTGTCTCCAAAAATACACCCACAAGACCATGATGATAGCTGGATTCACATAAACAAGGGAGCAGGAGGTACAGGTTTACTGAAGCATTTACAGCCATTTAAATTCCACCTCAGCTGTAATACATGAATCCTAGTTACAGTCTTTCACTAACACAATGCTTTGGTTATGCTTTTAGTCGGAAGGGTCACTCCCATGTTCACTTTACTACGGACGTACAACACCTCCACTGACTTTGGCACTCGGACCTGTTGTGTACCAACTTAAAAGTATTGAATTCTCAGCTCAGGGGGCACGCCATACATGCATACACACACAAGGGGAACTGACTGATGGCTCTTTATTTCTCTCTGCTTTTTTTCCCCAGCTTCCCAGCCTGCCCCTCTGTCTGAAGTGTTTACAGATGCCGACTATGTTGATTGGCAATCTGCACTGTGTCAATTCTTCAACAGGGCAGGAAAGTCCTGCCTGTACACACTGCTTGTCTCTGGAAAAACACACAGCCACAGAACTGCTATGTCAATCATCGCATTCAATTTGTTTTGCAGTGAAGCCCAGATCGGGCCTCTCTCTCTACTGTCTCTTTGTTTTTTTGTAGTTCTTCTTTTTAATGTAGCCATCCTTCACTGTTGTCAAGGAGTGAAAGATAGAAGAGAAGGGCGAAGGGGTATCGAGTCTTGTGCACCTTTGAATTGAGGATATGTCTTTGAAGATCATCTTTATACACTCATACAATTGAAGAGAGAATATTACTTCAGTGCAGAAAAAATTATCAATACCTACCCCCCAAAAAAAAAAATAAACAAATAAAAATACAAGCAAACAATTCATTCAAAATGTATCAACAACAAAAGTCTACAGGAAAAGAATGAAGAGTTTAACTATTTCAATCGCCGACTGGTCGCTAGCAACCGGTTTAAATCCCTTCAGAAAAATAGTTGTAAACGGAAAATTAAAGATCGCATGGCCACACAGTTTTTAGAATGGGAAAGGGGACTATTGAGGGCGCTATTGTGACCAAATTTTAGGAGGCAAGTTAAAATGATGGCATTTCCACTGCTTGGTAACCCCTGGAGTAACAGATTTCAAGGACCTTCTTGGAACAGTATCCTCAGCACTAGGAAAGTGGATCAAATAGCAGGATTCTTTGTATCTTAAGAAAATAGCAACTAGTTTTTTTTTCACCAGGCAGACATAAACAAGTCTGAATGCAGATAAAAGTAAAAAATAGTTACTGGCCTAACGTTTTGACCCTAGCAGAGTCATTGTCCAAGGCTAGATGACAACACAACAAAACACAACACACCCAACAAGTTTACTGGTGTAACAAACAAACAAACAAACACCCCAACACCCCAACAAACAATTAAGCCAAAAATATAACAGAGAATAAAGGTTAGGAGGATCACCAAAGGGGATACTGTATTTTGTATTATTTGATACAGGTTGTTTGTTACACCAGTATACTTGTCTGTGCGCGTTGTGTTTTCATTTTAATAGCCTCCGCGAAAGATTCTGATAGGGTGGAAACATCAGGCCACTGACTATACTTTGCATTTATACCTTAGGTCCTTTTGGTCGGTAAGCAGTTTGCAACATCTAGGCCTAATTTCTATTTTCAGATAATCTGAAATTTCTCAATCCTGAATCAGTGGTGTGTTTATCAAACGAACTATGGGAAGTAATTAACTCTTCCTAAACCAGTGGGACAATGCACTCTCCCTAAAGTACATGAGTACAAAGGCATACCTATATAGATAGCATATTGTAAACCATGTCTTTGTGACTGTACTGTCCATTGTTCCACTCCTCCACCCTCTACCAACTGACATCAGTTTCTCTAGAATCAACAATCCACATGTAATCTAAACCCATCAAACCATATCATGGGGAAAAACACTTCATCAGATAAAATTAAAAAACCAAGTAAACTGACTGACAAAGGATGGGAGAATGCTGTATAATGCAAATGGTGATACTGTGTGTAAATTACCGGGGATGTGATAGGCTGTTAAAAAAAAAAAACCCTGAACTGTGAGTGCAAAGCGTCAAAGCTTGCAAGGGCGGAAAACTTGCGAGCTCGAAGCCTACTTACATGCGTTTATCTTTCGTTTTAAAAGCCCTAATCTGCACTCTTGGGCACACTATTTGGTTTTATCTTCATGTTTTTTATGGTCTTAATTTAAAAAAATAATAAAAAAAATATAAAAATTCTCTTTGTTTGGGGGAATGGATTTCCGGTTAAAAACAGAGAAATCACATTCCTGAAATTAGTGATTCATTTTTTGTTATTATTAAGCCTTAAAAACCTTAAAGTTATAAAACCCAGAGCCAAGTTTCATAAAGCACAAAAAGTAGCTAAGAACAGGAACATTTTGCTTAGCAGAATTAAATAACTAGCCAAGTACCATTTGTGACTAGTATACTGCATGTTGTTGCTTAGCCTGTTAGCAAAAGTTGAGCAATATTTTCTGCTTAAGCAACTCTATAAAGTTTGGCCAAGGGTTCAGTTTGTGCCATTGCCCCCAGATGCCTTCCATCCATTCGAATGCAGCTTGACTTTTGTTAAGCGTCAATTGATTTCAACGCAATGTAGTTATTATCAAAGAGGGCATTATTTTGAAAGGATTTGCTTTCTTTATATGGTCTTGTGTGTGGATGAGTGGAGATCAAGGTTGAAATGAAATTCACAAGTTAAAGCACAATGCATGTACATGTTTTGTTCGAAGGACAAAGTAGAGTGACTTCTGATTACCGAGAATGCTAACAATACTATTGTTAATGTCACACAGGCAGGCATCATCTGCTACACGTGCAAGGTTTTTGCCACTTTTTTCAGCTTCAAAGTTAACTATACATTTTGTAATTTTACCAAAAATCACTCATTTCATCACTAAGGCAATTCTTATGAGAAAACCTGATACCTTGAGAGGAACTTCAGACCTGGAATGTCATCTTTGAGAGGGAAAGGCCACTAAAATATTTGCAAAGGACACTTCCATACAACTTTTGTAAAAATCTGTAGTTCGGGGCACCAAGGCCAAGACCCAGGGCAACAGAGGCCATGGCCTGAACATAAAGACTTAGCAAAACATATGTGAGAGGAAAGTCAAAAATGTCTTTTTCGTACATAAATCCTTAACAAATATATTTCAAATGGGAATCGTTGGAGCCAGTTCTTGTGAAGTCAGCATGGCTTACAGTGGAAATTTCACACGTACTCAACATGTACATCATTCTTACGAACACAACAATTACACAACAGTATCCAAATGCCAGGATACAACATCAGGGTTCTGCCCACGGTGGTCGGTGCCGGAAAACCCACCCGGCACTCATGATTCCCCGACCCACCACTGACGGAATTTTCTTCATTTCCGACCACCACAAATTTTCAAACTTTGTGAATTAAATTAATTGCCAAATTAAATTCTTGCCCCAAAGTATAAGTTATTTAACTTAATATGTAGGTTTTTAAAAGAAAATCTACCGTAAAATTAAAGATTTATAACCAGCTCGTTTTCTGTCAAACGTATAGCCCCACTGTCATAAGTTTACTACCACACACCGTTATAAGCGCACAACTTGGTGAGTTATACAAAACCAATGCAGCAAAAGGATGAAGTCTGGCTCCGTGATACTCATCATGTACATATTCCAATATA
>CM021529.1:14062944-14094295 GCA_010994315.2 Pisaster ochraceus
AGTATGAAGAGGTGACTGACTGAGCACATGACCTCAGAAAGTACAAGTGATTGATTGATAGGTAATTGTGATGGAACAGAACCACACATATGGCTACACTAACGAAAACATTCACACACACACACACATACACAAAATACAAGTCCAGCTCCTCTCCCCCAAGTGAGTTTCCGGTTAAATCAAACAGAGGACATGTCTAGGGAACAAAAAGTTTTTTAGATATCACATTTTTGGACAGGAATCTGTTTCACTTTGTTTGAGGAATTAGACAACTGGCTGTTTCTAAACTGTAAGACTGCGTGTATGTCCGTGTGTGTAAGGGTCTCCAATGTGATGTGCCCCTGTTAGGTTGTTTTAAGTCTCTACATGGATGACATTATACAGTGTGCAAGTCTAATCAACATTTAGCCACGGCGAATATATATATGAAACAACGAAGTGCCTGCCCGGCCGACCAGGCCAGTCTTTCAACGAGCCCTGATCGAGTGTCAACGTTTGATTGATGTTTTGTGACGGAGGAGATCCATATCATTCTGTCGCTATGGCAACCATTGAACCCATTGTCGATCACTGAAAAGACCATCACGCTACATTATGCAAGCCTGGCTCTAGTTTTTTGTTTGTGTGGGGTTTTTTTTTTTTCGAGGAGGAGGATGTGGCCTGGCCTGAAATTATTGTGTATTTATTGCCAAGGAAAAATGTCACCTTCTTTTCCATGAACTCGCACTTAACGCGGGCAAATGATAAGATAATTTGAAGACTGCTAAAAAACAAACCCATTTAAATTGTGAAGTAAGACAGAAAAACTGTGTCTTAGAAATTACCCAGAAACAAAACAAGAAACTAAACCACAGTAAAGCTATACGCTCCCTCCCCTCCTCCCTTCAGGTAAAGAAAAGAACAAAAACAGGGGAGAATTTTTTTTACCTAAAAATAATCCTAATATCTCACACATTTGTGACTTAAAAAAATCCTACGCGTAAGCATGAATTTCATATTTTATTAATTTGTTAGTTCATTACAAATATTTTCAGGTGATGAAACTAAGGGATCCCCACCATCAGTAGGTGTGAAGATACCTGTGTAAAGAAGCAGAGGAAGCCTTATTCAGTTTTAGGTCAATCTTGCACCATATCCCGCAGGACGTTAGCTCCACGAATTTTCACTCTCCAGTTTTAGGTGTGGGAGGGAAAACCCCTCAACAAACCCACATCATCAGGGGGCGTGGACTGAACACCCAATCCACTTTAGAACGGGGGTCAATGGAAAGGTGAAATGCAAGACAAGATACAACTATCAGCCAAAATGACCCCCACGTTACAAGTTTATCTGAATTTAGAGTTACAAAATATCAAGCAATAACCACAAGGGAAACTGACTGGGTAAATTGTAATTCAATTTTGGGGTGAACAAAGAAAATTTGAAGGATTTAAACCTGTGACCTCCGGATTAATGTGCTCTACCAACTTAGCTATCTAGCCCTAATGTTGGCGGTCTCCCTATTTTGTCAATATCTTTGTTTGGGGGAAAGGGGGGGTGCCAGTCAGAAGCCATTCAACCTGTACTGCTGTGTAGCCAGGGATCACACCCAAGTTTGTGATACAACCTGGGAAACGCCAGCAGAGGAATCGCCTTAAGGGGATGCAACTTTTTGTTTCAAATATATCAAGCATTCAAACCACTGGAAAAAACTGAGTGGGTAAATTTATTAACATGTTTATTGGTTAATACAGATCTACATATTCATAAAATGAAAATGCTCATACACATGGCATGCAATAAAATATGATCTACATCTGGTGATATGAACAACCCTTTTTGTTTGTTTGAGAACATTTCCAGGTGTAGTTCAGAATGTCACGATGATCCTATGTAAATTTGGGCCAATTTGAGAAGAAAATTCTTCCAAACAATAATTCTGATCACATGGTATTGAAATGATGTAAAGAGCAGATCAAAATTATTCATCCAGCTTTATTTTGGTGAACCGATGCCAAGATTTTAAAATCATTATGGTATCCGCTGCTAAAAACATAGGACTCCAACTGCCTCTAGCCACCGGGCTAGCTCGGCAGTCTAGTGGTAAGACATCTGCTCTAGCATGGCAATGCTTGTGGGTTCGAATCACATCCGAGTTGTTTGTATTTTTTTTCCCAGAACTCAGGGAAAGTATACAGTGCTTAATACACATCGGTGTTTAGGGCAAAAACCAAATAAGATATTCTTCAAGCTTGTGTTGTAGAAATGAAATATTTTGCAAAGAATGGCCTGAGGCTTTGAACCAAGTAGAGTCTTTTTTTTTTCAAAGGCTTAAAGATTTTGGTAATGGCCCCCAGGTTTAACAAGCAAAGCCTTTCTCAAACGCTACAAGATTTTGGTGCAAATCTGAGTCTCATGTGATTATGTAAATTGTTATTTAAGAGAGTGGATTTTTTGGTCCGCGTGGACTGTGAAGTCTACTCTTTTTAGTTAACTGTAAAGTGTCAAGGGCAAAAGAAAAAAACCTTTACAAATTGTGGCCCCTTACATGTGTAGCTGTTATAGAAGCAGTCATTTATCTGTCATCGCTGACCAAAAGCAGAGGGGCAATTCAATTATGCATGTCACAGAAGGGACGTTTGTCATCTTTAAATAATGACAACTCTTCTCTTACCATATCCCCCCTCTCTCCCTTTCTTTCTTTCCCTATCAATAATCTGACATTGTAGCGCTTTCTTAAGTCGTAGTGTTTGAAGCATTCTCCAGGCTTGCCACACACTCCCTTTTTTTCTCTCACTCTATCTCTCTCTCTTTTCCCCTAACCCTGACAAGGTGATCTATTTAATGAAGCAAGCCAAAAGCAGCCCGAGTGAAGTGCTCGCACGGACCAGCCGTCAAACCTGACGTATCCCAAATCCATTACTCTCTACCCCAGAATCCCTGATAATAAAATTACCTCCACCAATAAGAAAATAATTGTGAGGACCCCCTAAGACAAACGGTGCGAAAGTTATGTGACCCGAGGCTGAGCGTCTCCATCTAGACTCAGGGACAACGGACGAAGTCGGAGGTCTGCATCCTGTACTGTATTGTGTACCTACGAGGAGCGAGACAAATTTCAGTAGGCTGATTGACCGAATGATTGCCAACAGCGCTCTTTTTCTTTAATTGTTTTTATTACGACAAAAAAAAAGAGAGAGAGAGAGAGAGAGAGAAAGTGAACAAAATGTGGTGTTGTTTTTTCAAGTGTGTCTCCTGAAGTGTGAGATTGCACTCAGAGTAATTAAAATAAAGGGTCTATTTAATATTGGATCGTATGCAACTTGGTGACAACATCATCCAAATACTGTGGCTTATGTGTGTGTTGTCATTTAGCCTTTCAGGAAAGACTCTGCTAGGGTCATAGCATCAGGCCACTAACCATTTTTGCTCAAATACTGCTAGATGCGACAGTTAATATCTCGTATGCAAATGGCCAGACAATATTTTCTTCACGGTATGTTGATTTGAGTGGTGATGAAGGCCAAGTTAAAATGGACAATTGTGCAAGAAATCACTCCTCCACTGTTAGGCCGAGCTTCTGTCAAAACGGCAAGTGAGACCCTCACAGAAGTTAAATGTTCCAGTCAGTCACAGTTCTTTAATTCTCTACAAAACATTTACTGAAAACATTGTGCACGTGTGTCCTTGTACTCTGATTAAAAATTAGTACATTATACACACATAATGAGAGCAAAATTTCACCCACAGTATACTACAAACAGTACAAGCTCAACCTATTTATAGAATTTAACAGCATAACACATGTGAACTGTACTTTTTTGTCTATAATGTTGTAAAATTATGTACGCTTTAAACATGCTATGTATCTAGCTTGACTATTCTGGGCTTGTAATATAAAAACAACACCTGTTTTCCCTGAAATATTTATAATTGCAAATTGACTCACTGCTTCTACTAAAAACCTGTATTTATGTGCAAGAGATGGACCTTGCCATTGGGAACTTGGCACGCCCCACATGAAGGGATACTTGCACCCTACTGGCAACAACCCATCTTTTTCATACTAACATTGGCTTCACATTTGTCACTGTCAAACTGCACGTGAGAACAGACTGCAGTTCAGTAACTAAACAACAATATTATGCTCACAGAGTTGTATCCCGAACTTTCCCATAACCCATATGCATGTCCCAATGAGCATTATCAGCGCGCAAAGGATTCTGGGTAAAATCCGACTCAAAGCAGATTAAGGCAACCCTCACAGCGTGCTTATTTCAATGCAATGTCGCACACAACACATACCACCTGGCACAACTTACAGACAAACTACAGTATGGCGTCAATGAAGGACAAAGCAATTATGGTAAAGTTCGACCGGGACTCGAACCCATGTACTCTGCTGATCAGAAACGCAGAGCTTGAGTCTGGCGCTCTTAACCACTAGGCCACAACACGCCACAGAAAGTTATTAAGGATATACTTACGGATAGGGTACATGAGCAGAGAGGGCATCCTCCGGGGGAAGGGAAAATTGAAAACTTATATTTGGTCAGTACTTTTTAATGGTTGCAAAACTTGAACCCCCAGTAAGAAAATGGAAAGCTTGATTAGAAAGTCTCAGGGTTTGTCCTTAACTCTTTCAGTGACTAGCCAGTGACACCAGGGGTGCATTCCACTTGCGCAAACATTGGCAACGCTTGCACAAGTTTGCCAACAATTTTGTGCACCGCCAACGTTTGCGAACGTTAGCAACCAAAGGCAAACATAATTCTGAGGTGTTGGTGGACGGTGGTTTTTAAAATGGTGGACAATACTTAAACGAAAGCTAAGCAGACGATATTTTTTTCTTGTCAAGAAAATAGTTATGATGTGTTTTTGGTGGTTGATAACACAGTCAGATAGAGTTGAAATAACAACTTGATTAGTTGATGTCGTGATGTACAAATGAGGACTAAAATGTGAATACAGAAAAAAACACAGTTACAAACAATTAAATAATACGGTCTCGCCATCTTCATTACAGTTGCGATCTGTTTGCGCAAACGGTTGCGATCTATTCGCGCAAACGGTTGTGATCTGTTTGCGCAAACGGTTTGCGATCTGTTTGCGCAAGTGGAACGCACCCCAATTAGCATGTCACTTCAATAGCCCAAAAGCTTTTTCACTAGTCCACACTTCACATTAAAAAGGGATGCTTTTCAACACTGAACGAGCTAGTTGAACCACTCGGCTATAATTTAGACTGGTCCTCAGGTGGTTTAACTTGCATTTGGCCAGCGGACCACACTGATTAATGTGGTTCTGGCTACGAATAATGAACACTTCCTGGAAAGAAATGATAACCAATGAAGATGTATGGCGTCCATGTGGAAGATTGAAACACCCATAAGCACCATCAAGAAAACAATACTTGCAGTTGGTGGGCCAGATACTGTCTGTCATATCTAGCAAGAACATGGCATATCAATAGAAAGAGATGACAGGAAAGACCACACTATAGTCTTCACGGACAATATAAACTGATGAACAATCAAGAATACATAACACCCCTGTAGAACAACCCAAAGCTCTTTAAGAGACCGATAAGGGCACACTAGTCAAAACGTTCAGACAAAATGAACCCAAAAAGCTCTTATCAGAGCCAACATTTCTTTCCAAAAGAGAATTTCACATGGTTGTACCTGCAGGAATTATAAGAAGTTATATCTAATCTCACTATACAATGACTCAAAACTTATTATGGTAATGGTTTGCAATAAAACAAAATTGATGAAGTATGATTTTCTATTAAAGAAAACGGTGAAAGTGTTACATTTCTGTCAATCCTACTGAACTTAACATAAATAAGCAAAAAATAGTTGGTGGCCTGAAGTTTCGAGTCTTTTTCGCAAATACAGTATTGAATTTAGAATGCTCTGTAATCTTTTTTTATAGAGCAGTGTCTTGTCACTTAAGAAAATTTCTCCCTGCTTTCCACTTACATGTACATGACTTCATTGTCGATAGCTCGCTCAATCGTCCGCAGCCAGAAAAATTCATGCATTCACCTTGTAACACAGAGACGAGATATATATACGGCCTTTATTCGTTAAGTCTACAGTTACAGACGCTGATGCGCCACGGACAAACAGCGGTGATGCTTTACTCCTATTGTTTCCATTCACTGGAGTGTTGTGTGTTCTTGGTTGCCATGGTAACCCTACAACCTCTTCCCGATATGACTGCTGGGCAGCCACCTGGAAGCGTTCCGTCGGGAGTGAAAACACAAAAATACAGAGCCGGCCGGAAATTTAAATTGTTTAATAATGACTATGAAAGCAATACCTACACTGTGTGGTATGCCTTGTCTAAATACAAGTTAGCTACATCAACATCAAATTTGTACATGAAGAGATGACAAAGGAAATGTTTTTTTGTTTTGTTCTTAGAACAAATGTACTGGCAAAATAGATAGATAGACAGATAGTTTGATATAAACAGGTAGATATATTAGACATATAGATTGATAGATAGATAGATAGATAGATAGATAGATAGATAGATAGATAGATAGATAGATAGATAGACGATAGATAGACAGATAGATAGATAGATAGATAGATAGATAGATAGATATATAGATATATTAGATTGATAGATAAATAGATAGATAGATAGATAGAGATAGATGTGAGTTTTATAATTAGTTTTTCCCGAATTATGTAATTATGTCATGTTTAATTGTTTAAATCTGTATTTGTTTGTTTATTTATTGATTGATTGATTGATTGATTGATTGATTAATTGATAGATAGATTTATTTATTTATGTACTTATTTATTACCTATTTTATTCATTCCTGTGACTCCTTGTATTTATTGTTGACTTTTATCAATGTGGATTATTTCATGTATGTTGTTGTTGTTATTGTTGTTGAATAAACAGAGTATAGTATAACTCCACATAAAGGGGAAAAATAAATAAATAGAACAAAACTTGAATATCCCACACATATCTGAAATGGTCTTGACCAAAAAGATACAGACAACAGTAAATATAATGCAGCAATAAAACAAGCTGATAGCTAGAAATAACAATAAGAACAAACTATAATATTTTATTAAGAAAGTTTAATCATCATTTCAAACTTTAAGATTCACAAAAGGTCTTTTATGAACTTCTGACCAATGATCAGCTGGCGTTTAGGAAATGTATTTTTCTGAATGTCTTTTTGTGTGACAAGTTGTGTTGAAAATTGTTAATAAGCATGTATACACCCTGTATTCAAATATGTAAATCTTTCATCAACTCAAGCTTCTTATACTTGTGGTCAATTGCCACTATTACAATTATTCTGGTTTATAAAAACAAAACAAATCTCGTGACCCAAGGGACACACTACATCTCAATTCATAAAGAAGTATAAACAAGCAAAAATTCATTAAACAAAGAATAAAATGTACACACAATTAAGAATTATCATTTAGCATTTTAGTTTAAAAAGGGATGGGGCTGTTTTGATATCTTTTGGTTCTGAAACAACTCAATGTTTCGGGTAAATGTGCATATTATCTGAGAGTAATGAAAGACAAGCCCGAATACACAGAGACCATGGCCTCTGTTGCCCTGGCCTTGGCCTTGGTGCCCCTCCAAAAGTTTCTTACAGATTTTAAGACTTTCAAATGAAAATGCCCTAGGCAAATTGAAAATGGGCTTGCCCTCTCAAATAATGTTATTCAGGCCTTGAAAGATAAAACTCTTGAGACAGTATAGTTTGTACAGTGATATATACACATCTTTTATTTATCCTATATTAGTTATTTTATATGCTATTTGGAGTTTGTATTGATAAACTCATCTATATTCCTGTTTTTTATTTGCATTTTGATTATTCTTTTGTCAACCACATCCACATAGATTTGTTTATGTACGTCTTTTTATAGTACTTTTGTGAGTGTAGATTTTTCTTTCAGTTTCATTTAGTTTTTATTTTTGTATTTTAGTTCAGAGTACAGCACCTGGGAGCAATTTTAATAAATGGATTTGGCACTACAATAATATAAATTTTATTAATACTTATTACTATGATGATGTTATGCTTGACGACTCCTAAAAATTCATTCCACATGAACGTACTTGCATCAAGGTGAATAACACCGCCTTGACATCACAAATAATTACAGAGACTGCAATTATAAACTGCCCCTAGTTGATATTCCTACCTTCTTCCCAATATTCCCAAGCCAATGAACAGCCACCTCCAGAAATAACCAAGGAAAAAAGAAGAAGAAGAAGAAAAAATACAGGGGAAAAAAACCAAAACAAAAACAAAAACAGAGAACCCCAAACTGACTGATGATTTATGGCATTCAGAACCTAAAAGATGTTCCTTAATCTAGTCTGGTCAGACCTCCATGTATCCATATATCACGCCATCACCACAGAAAAGCCAACCAGGTTTTTTTTTTCTTCTCTCTCTTCTTCTTTTTTCTTTTTCTTTCTTCTCTAATGTGACACTCCCTGTATGGGAGACGATCAGATCAAACGATCTGTCATCAGGCACTGTACAGTCCACAGACTGCGTGGTTCAGAGTATGTAGTCCCTCCGTAATGGCTGAGACCACAAAGGCAAGCCGCCACTTCCAAAGGACACCGACAAAGCTTGCCTAAAGAGAATTGCAGCTGATGCAAGTGTGCCAGCAAGTTAGAGAGGGAATAATGAGTCCATATTGTGTGTGTGTTCTTTAGGGTATGGTGTGCCAGTTGTGTCAGAGAGAAAACTGAATTTACCAAAATGAGTTACTGCATGGTCATGCCTCCTGGGGTGTAATTATAGATGAAGATGGAGGAAAAATAGTTGTTTAACTTTTATATATTTTTTTAGATAGTGTACTATATTGTGATAGCTTCTTTAATTGCTATGGAGCATGTACATATAGGGAAGTTGAGTAATGTACTCCACATGTATGAAAGTGTACATACATCCTACAATACAATGTACAGGGTGGTTTTCGAAGTTAGTCCTTGGCCCTATTGAACATGCAAGTCTCGCGCGTATTTTAACATTTTCAAAACCACTTTGGTCCCCTCTACATGGCTTTAATGCATGAAGAAAACAAACTCCCGCTATTTAACAGGTGCCAATGTTAGAATACTGGCAAGACTTGCACGGTCTCATTCATGAAGCTGTTTGACCGCAGCAGAAAAATGTTCCAAGCAAGAACAATTCATAACCGATAGAATGTACTTGACAGCGTGTGTGTTCGATTTGTTTTGTTGTGTCAGTCAACTGCTTTGCTTACGGTTAGCAGTTTGAAAATAGAAACTGTGCTAAGGGTCGCTCAGTAAGCAGAAAACATCTGCTTACAGGCTTTAGGAAAATAGTCCCTAGTATCAGAAAGTCATGCCTCAAATCTTTCATGCAAAAGACAATTGGCTGTTCACCAATAATGTAGAATAAAGGAGGTGATAAATGACATTAAATAAATAACACTTCACTTGCAAATTGTTTTCACTGTGCACGCTTTGTTTCCTTGGCATGTTAAAACTCATCAATAAAAAAAACCCAAATAAAAATAATTGTACAAAACTTGCATAGTGTAACGTACATGTATGGGGGGAAAAATGTATTTGGCTAAATTGGAAAAAAAAATTGCAAATTTTAGTGAGTACAACGGCCGGCCCACATGTACTATGTGGTAGAGGCTTTAATAGACTTTTTACAGCTATTCTAAATAACAATTGTTCAGATTCTTCTGAGGGCAAAAAACATCGGAAATCAGATTAAAGAAGAAAGAATATCATGCCTGACAAATCTGAGAGAAGGGATACACATGTAGACCCCTTGTCCTGACCTCACATGCTGCTACTGTCTACACTCATGGTCTGCCATTTTGAGCGCCAAATTGCATGTGAAGATTTGGTGTGTGTCTGACTACACATGCATCACCTAAAATGAGCTCTGCACAGTTAGGCCGTGTCCATATCAAATGACTACGTCTATTGCCGTTGGCTGAGTGCTACTTAGCCGTAGCCAAAACTGCCATCAATTCGAACTTGGTTTAAAACACACAGGTTATCCCGACTCCCAAAATGGATCAACTGAGATTTACCATAGGTGATGATGGCGTCAGGTGAGCTCGATCATAGAGGAGATGCAATAGATCCATGTACTGATGAACAAGCTCCTGACAAAAAAGCCTCAACAAAATTTCTCTCCCAGCTTTCTCCTGATGACAATCACACCAGACTGATCAACATGAAGTTGATTCCCCATCGGTTCTTTCCAGAACCACCAAAAGTCATAAGAGGAATTATTAGACCATAAGAGGTACATTAGACCATAAGAGGTACAGTTGACCATAAGAGGTACAGTTGACCATAAGAAGTATTTTGTGGTAACGCAAACCTCACAAGTTTCTAAATCCACCATGGCAAAGTTTTTAATTCTACTTAGTATGAAACAAATTGCAATCTCTATTGCATTAACACAGAAAGGGGCAGAGAATAAACATTAAATGAAAAACATAAAAGTACCACAATCTACAGTGAAAAGGAGAACTTTTGAATTCTTTGTCGCTTTTCCCCAAAACATTTTTTTTAGAATCCCAGAGGAATCTTGGTAAATTTGTTTCTGACAAAAAAACCTCAAACTCTACATAATGTTATGAAACAGGTGTAGATTTACAACAATCAACAATAAATTAACGGCATTGTTTTGTAGCCCAAAGGCTAAAACAAATTATAATAATCCTACAAGTGCTGTTTATTATTTTGTCTTTTAATAAACAAGTATATTTTCTCATGTTTTTTAAATAAATATTTTGCTTTTTTCTGTATAATAGTCTCAATCAAATTCAATTTGCAGTAATTGTTTCACCCCCCCCCCCAAAAAAAAAAGTCTAAGAATAGTCTACTCTAACTTAAAGTAAACTGTCCCTGATTCAGAGAAACTAAGTATCTTAAGGAACAATCAAATGTTAAATAGTGACGACTACATGACACAATTTACATAAAAACATCTGAAGTATCCATAATTATGTGGGTACAAAACAAATGATACAAGAACAAAAATCAGATTGAATTTAAGACGCACAAGAACCAGTTTTTTTAAGCGTTTTTTTTTTAGCCTGCTGGAAATGATTTAAATATTACAAACCATGTAACCTTGTGACTTTTTAATATGTGACTGTTTCATATCACGCATCAGGAATAAAATGAGTGGTGAAAGTTCAAGGGATATGCAAATACAACAAGATTTAGAAACCGGCAGCTGAGAGTTCATGATAGCTCTTGGAGGTTTTTTTGTGTGTATGGCTAAACATTTTGTCCTAATTTTAGCACCGGACATGTTAACAACCCCCCTCCCTCTGATATCTACTTGATTTCTCTTTTCTTCCTTTTATCAATGTCACTCGATCAACCCAAGACATGATGGATGTGTGAGAGTATGAAGGAGCGAGATATGCCAACTGCAATCTCACGTAACTTCTTCCCCATCTGGTGGTTTTGATGGTAAGGGATACGGAGACCCCAATAAGGAGATAGAGATAAGAGACTGTTTTTGATATCCAAGGCAATGAAAGCCTCGGCCGGGGCCCTGTGTGTGAACACAATCTCACCCTCTCTCAGTCTCTCTACTCTACTCGGATTGCTCCTGTCACTCCGTCATGGCGACCCGACCGAGGTTGCAATATGTGCCAATGTATCATCAATCAAACGCTGTTATTCAATGGATTAATAAATTCAGCTGCCCCACTGCTAAAAATACACCCCGGCTGATGCACAGACTGAATTGCAAATAAATACCTCCGTAATGCACTGATGCTTGCAGCAAGCAAGGACAACACATTACGATTCTATATGTACATTATAATGTTTTGTAATTTGCTGGTTCTATAAGTGTTTGTCAGTTATTTTCTATGTACATTTGAGCACATTTTACAAAATTTGCATTGTTAGGAACAACCTGTACTCAAAGTAAGAAATGTTTGGCATGTTTGGACAGATAAGTACGCAATGTATTCTGTACAAGGCACCTGTTTAAAATCCACTTTGCACTACATATGTATGTATTCATTGTTTATTTAATATTTTCTCTGCAAAATAATGTAAAGCTACACACGTGTGAGCATCTGACATGTATTTAAACACTAGGTCCTTTTGATAGTTGCTGAAAAGATTTTGTAAAAGCGTACGCAGGGTTAAAATGCAAGCTTGTGTACATGTTGTCCGTACAAGTACATGTAAATAGTATGCGTACACATGGGTAATGTAATAACATGATGCTAATGAAAGTACACACACACTTGCACTCAAAAAGAAAAAGTCATGATCTACACCTTACACTCATAAATTCCATAATAAAATCAGGAAGTGCGCCTTTTTTTGTGGTGTGTATTTTGAAAGCTGTTTATTTCAGTCTGACTAGTATGGTTTCTGTTGATCTATGCATTTAATGCAATTAATCTTCTTCTTTCTTTTTTTTGGGGGGGGATTGACGGCTTTCTGGGAATAAAACCAGAGAAGTCTTATCCCTGTTGTATGCATTGTCCATGGCATTATGCAAAAAGATTTTTGTATGTTTTTTTTCAAAAAAATCAATATTTGTTCTGAGAAAAAAATTAATTTCCTTAAGCGAAAATCAGGCCGTGCAACTTTAACAGATCAAGCAGAAATCGGGCCGCTGTCACAAAAATTAGTATTTGACCTTTGAACTTCCAGGGATGATACTTAATTGAGGGCAAGGTCATTCGTAGTGAAGGGTATATCTAGGAGGGAAATAACGTTTTCAATGTCAAAATTTGTAGGGGCACCAAGGCAATGACCAGGGGCATGGAGGCATTTGCCTCTGTGAAGTATCGGGCCTGGACATCTTGTGTGTACTTTGATTTTAAAAAAGAGACACAAATTTTGTCTGTTAGGACAAAATAATCATCGGATGTTTTCCGAAAGAAATTATTCATAGGGAAGAAATTGCATTATGTCTGCTCAGAACTATAAGGTCATTAGTTGCAATTTCATATTCGTAGGTCATTAAATGAAAAATGCATATAAATTTAGAAAAATAACTCAAAATCAACAAATGAATGTTTGACTTAGAAAATGAATGTTTCTTTTTTGCCAAAGAAGCACTTTTAAGACCACTCTTTATCCATAAACCCCATTCACCAGGAGCTCCAAAATATGCAAAAGCAATTTTATTAAATCCATACAAATTTCACTAGTGACCTTATAGTTCTGAGCAGGCAATTAAATGTGTTTTTGTTTAAAGTCAATCTCTCAAAGTGCTTACAGTACTTTGTAATCCGCTTGCTGAAAAAAAATATATATATATATTGTCAGGAGAACAAATCTGCTAGGGTCGAAACAAGAGGCCAGTATTATCACTTATTGTCATTTTGGTTGTTAAGCAGTTTGCAAATTCAGCTCCTTCTTTTTTTTTTCAGATAAAAAAAACATACGTTTTTTCAACACGGGAACAAAATTACCAGCATGGGAATACCAATTTAAATGCAGCGATGTCACTGAACGCTATCGGTTACCCCGAGAAATGTTTCTGTTGCAAGTATATTTAATCGTCATTTCACACATAACTAGCCAGCTATCTTGAGTCACGACAGCATCTTGTGTGCTCTTCAAAGACCGCAGATGAGGCAGCACACAAGCCTGGGACAGTTTTTCTTTTAATCTTTGTTTTCATCTCTCTCTCTCTCTCTTTTTTTTGCTTCTTTTTTCTACTCTCGAGTGTGTAGCTGTTCCAAGTCAGTCAATCACATGACAAATGAAGACGGGCATACGTGGCAGCTCTTGTGAGGTCTGTGTATGTTGTCTGTTTATCGGCGTTGTGACTTGGTGTAACGGCGGAACGCTTCAATGCACCACCGTGGCTCCACAGACACTTCTGCCTGTCTGCCTTTATGTGATCAGTACCCGCACCGCCGGTCCAATTATTCATAACACTATATTAATGAAGACAGTCACTACAGCAACAACACACACAAAAAGAAAGACTATCTGAAGGAAATGCAAAGACAAAAAAAAGACCCCCCCCAAAAAACAAAAAAAAATTCAAGTATGACGGGAGAGTTTAAAGAACCATCGTCATTGACCACACTGATTCCAGGTCTATTTATTGAGCAAATATCCCTTGGGAATCATGAGCAACTTAATTAAACCAGAAGTTGCCGCATATTTCACATTACGCGTCCTTTTTTTTCCCATTCATTTTTTAGGGGGAACCTTTCTTGTACATTGTAATTTGTTATTTTCCAAGATGGTAATTAAATGTTGAGATAGTCAGTTCCTTAAATTCTCTTCTTCTTTTTTCTTCAGGTGTATGTATAAAAAAACAGCGTTTTCCCTTGGGGTTATTTGTTCTCATGAGTTATGTTCGCTGGATGAAAACGTGTTCTGTATATATTGTATTCGTACAAGATCTACACAGTTTGATGCACATGTACATGTGTACATGTGGTTGAATAGAACATTTAACCTTGGTGTACAAAAAGAGTGACCTAGTACATTCCAGACCCTTTCTGGAAGATACTACACTGATCACGTAGGAAATTTTACATTTTTCTGTCACAATTTCCTCATAAATTCAAGAGTTACAAAAAAAACAGCGGACCAAGTTTTAAGATGTACCCCCTTTCTTCACATCCAAAGTTGATAGAAATCAAACAGTACAATCTCCATCAAATATAAGACTTTGTGTTTTCTTCCATTGGGCTGTGTGTGTACAAGCCATGTCTGCAGGAAGCCCATACGGCTCTGTGCCTCTGCCAATGTCTGCTGTTAACATGTGTCGTCACGGGTTACATGTTCAATACAGCAATTGTGTACAGTGATATGACAATTACAATAAACTGATTGATCCTTATATGGTTATAATTGTATTAATCAGTAAGAGATGACTTAAGTCAATGTTTACATAATTTATACAGCTATCATCAGACTTGTGTGTGAGCGGGGCAGCAGGTACGAAGGCTAAAATATCACCGACAAAATTAGGACACAATTGATTATGTGCATATTATAAAGAGTATTATGCTTTCTATACATATATATCCCATCAAACAGGGCTACAATGCGATTAATTCCCCATTGACTGTGGTGAGCAGGTCTGTAAACGGTCAAGCGATATGATCAAGCTATATCACCTAAGCATAAGGTTACCGTGTGGTTGAAGGGGGGGGGGGGTCGTCTGTATTCAAGTATCTACTAGACAGACGACTGCTCAAGTGTCCCAAGCATTAACCCAGGCCAGGGCATACTTGAGCTTAAGGTAGCCTCCAGCCTTTTCTCCTGTGTGTACTAAGGAAGATGTAGGGGGTACAACGAGAGAGAAAATAGAGGCAGAAGAGAGATGTGTGGGAATGACTGAGATGGAGAGAGAGAAAAAAAAAATCAATTTTCAATTTAAAACCAGTTTCCTGTGCATCTTAATCAACGACTCAATTATGGCAAATATGCTCAGTGCTTTAGGAAGTGGTTTGGTCTGTGTAATTTATTAGGACTCTGTTCGTGAAAATATATAATTTAGTGGAATGAATACAATACAAAGATTATGTTGATTGCTGTTGGTTTAAAAGCTCATTTTATGTCTGTGTTTATTTACGTGCAATAGGCCAGAATAGCAAGTTGTCAGTCAGTGCAATTATCTCTGTAACAAATAGTTAATTGTGTTGTTAACATGTAATATCCACCATTTCAACTTCACAGGTGCAAGTCAAGAGGCCTTTGATCTGACGCGCCACTTGTCTTTTTTCATGATTCACAATATAAATTATTTACAGTTTGGTTCTCCTTTGACTGGTAGACAAGCCATTGAATGTTCACTGTGGTGATAGCAACTCTTGCGATATTGCTGCTCTCTTGCAAGACTGCTGGGCCCAATTTCATAGAGCTGCTTAATGGCCGATTTTGTGCTTACAGTGCAAGTTTCCATTTCATAGCGCTGCTACCGTAAGCACACGAAAAGGCATGCTAACATTCCAGTGCTTACTGTATGAAAATGACTATGACATAACAATGCAAATCCATGGTGAACGCACAAGATGGCTGCCTAATTCTCTTGCTAACTTGTGAAATAGGCTTAATCTTAGGCAAATTTTGTTTGCTATAGCTAGCACGAAAATATGCTTACCGATAAGCAGCACTATGAAATTGCGCCCAGGTTTCCGAAATGGGGCTGTAGTCATGTGAGCAGAAGTCTTGCAGGAGCAGCAGTCTTGCGAGAACAGCAGAAGTATCGCAAGAGACGCGTGACAGCAGTTACGCTATCACCACATCAATAATTTCCACATCCCAATTTCATAGAGCTGTTTAAGCAGAAAATACTGCTTAACACTTGTCTGCTAAGCAGAAATGGACAGGATACCACTCACAAATTGTACATGTGACATGGTAAGATGGCTGGTAACCTTACTCTGGTAAGCATAATTTGATTGCGCTTAGCTACTTTTTGTGCTTAAACAGCTCTATGAAATTGGGCCCTGTCCACAAGTCTAAATCCTTAAAACAATAATACAATGCAAGGTTTAAATTTGTAAACTGTTACTGTTAAGAGACTACTGGGTGAAAGGTTGGGCTGTAAAAAGTGTTCTTAGCGTACTACGAGGGGGCAGTATAAGGAATTGTGTCAATACATGAATGCGTGGGGTACATCTCTAATCTCAACGCAGGCCTGATACCGGCCTTGTTCTTGTTCCTATGACAGAGCCTGGGAATCTAAAAGTAACAGACTGCTCTGATGAACAAGCAGAATTATGTTCCCTGATGTAGTAATTGCATCGGGAATAAAGAAAAGGGCAAGGCAGTTTTCCCTAAGTGAAAAGCACCACTAGTGTACATTTTTACTGGAACATCTCGAGGGGTACCCCCAGAAAGAAGGCAGTGACCAAGGGCATGGAGGCAATCCTGTTGGTAAGTCACACGTGCACGCATCTCCTGCCTGCCCAAAGTACAAAGCTACTTCTGGTTTCAAACCTGGCATATGTTTGTGTGTAATTTCACACAAAATCACTCATTTCATCGTTCAAAGCGTTTCTTAAGGCAAAAAGGTATAATTCTGAAAAGACCTTGAGTCTTTGAAGACTGTAAAAAGCCAAGATCACTTGACTTTTCTTACATAAATCCTCACACAAAAAACTAGTTCAATGCAATTCCTATGGAATTGTAGGAGCCGCCAGCTTGTGTGAAGTGGGTGTAGCTTAAGGTGAAATTACGGCACACTTTGCAAACAGGATTGTCTCCATTGCATCCATGAAGTACCAGGCCTGCCATAAGCACCTATTTGACAATTCTCCACGTACACAACATTTATTCCCAAATTACAATAAACAGGTAAGCTGCCCCCAAAAATCACCTGGTTAATGTTGTTGTTGTTGTTGTTGCTGCTTTTTTTGTTGATTGATGATGTTGTTGTTGTTCTTGTTGCCTTGTTATTGCTTTTATTGATGTTGTTGTAGCTGTTGCTTGTTGCTATTGAAGTTGTTGATTTTGTTGTTGTGGTTGTTGCTATCTGTTGTTGCATTGTTGTTGTTGTTGATGTATTATTATAATTTTTTTCTAATAGTGCTGTTAAGGGTGCTGTGTTATTAACATTGTTTAATTATTGTTGTTGTTGTTGTTGATGTTGTTGTTGCATTGCTGTTGTAGTTGTATTACTATTGTTGTTGTTTATGTCATGTCTGAAAGGTGGAATCCCCTTGTTTTTCCAAGACTGGGAGGGCAGAGAAGAGGTCAAACTGTTACCACTCACTCAACAGCACCAAAATGCCAGTGTCCCGACATCCATATTGGAGATCTCAAAAGCCCCCAAACTGCCACGCTAGATCAGAGAGATAGCTTTGCTCTGATTCTAGCCGTTTCTCTGACTAAGAGAAAAGCAGATGTGTCACCATGTAATACAAAAGCTAACGATGAGAGACATTTGCATTTGGATGTAAAGCCGTCAATCTGTGGCTGGCAAATGCAAGTCAGCTCCACTCTGTCGACTGGGGGAGAGAGGTGTTACCAGTTTGGGAGAGCCCCATAGATAATGTAAAAAATAGGTAGATACATGTTAACTAGAATTCAAGATGTTGTTCGGACTTTTTCAGAGGGAGTGAAAAATTGGTCTTTCAGATGTGAGGGCAGTTTAATGACATGTCAGGTAAATAGAAATTGCTATTTTTCACTGATGATTGATGCACTAAGTTACATTCTCTACCACCCTGTCGGCATTTACTTTCTGACTAACAACCTATATTTACTTGAAGTAACAGTTTCTCTAACAGACAGAACAGTAACACGTACAGTACATGTATAGACCCAACCACAAAGTCCAGTGAATTCTGATAAAAAAAATTGCCGAGCCGAGTCTTTTGTGAAGTGACATTTTAAGCTGTACACTACTTTTTTCATTTTGAAATTGCAAATAACAATTTCAGAAAAATTGACTGTGACAGTCAAGTCATATACCCAAGTCCAAAGCTGACTTCAAAAACTTTAGTCTGGTCACAAATTAAACTTTCATGAAATGTTGAGATTACATGGTGACGGTGTGTTGTTACCAATATCAGAGGTAAATTTTGACGAATATAATAATTCCTGAAAACAGCTCGCAGGCCTTCATTAAGACCCAGAAACCTCCCGGATGTTACGATTCAGGTGGTTTACAGACTCTGTGCATCACCAGAAACACTACAGGTTTTGGACACAATGTGGACTAATTCTTTCTCACTTTAGCGGCTGCTTTACTTCTCTCAGGAATATTCAAAGGCTAAAGGAGATTTTGAGAAAATCCTGAAATAAGGAAGAAATCTTGAGAAATCACACGCCTGCAAAAACAAATGCAGTATAAATAGGGCGAATTTAATTGCCAGCCTGCTGTCAATTGTAGTTCTTCCAGAAATTTGGCTAATCGTCCTGGAACACTGCCGGTATTACAGGCTACAAAACTCATCAAATGTAAAAAGCAAAAATGCCAGTTTTTTTAAATGATAAAGCCACACTAACAAAACTAACAAAATGTACCAATACACAAAATGAAACAAAACATTAAATACAGGACTGATACTTTGTTTTTGAAAGGGGTTTTCAAGGAGTTTTCAAAGAAAAAAGAGGCAGACTAAATATTGCTGGCCCTGTAGAACTTAGAAGTCATAAACATGGGTAAAAAAAATCAATTATTAAAAGAATGAAGCTAAGATAAAGCAAAAATACATGAACATTTCAGGCTTTTTGAGAACAAAAAAAGAGGGGGGGGGGGACAGAAAGATGCAGCTACAAAAAAAGGATGAGGATGGGGTAGATCAATTGGTGTTTTATTTTAATATGTTATGTTTTCTTTCATAGGCCTATTTCTTATTTGATTGTATTTTATCATGTACGTGTCACGGCCGAGCGGTTAAAAAAGCAAAGGTCTAAAGATTTGCTGGTGTTTCTAATCACCAGAGAGTGGGTTCGAGTCCCGGTCATGGCACTTGTGTCCTTGAACAAGATACTGAAACATTAAGCAGTGGGTCCCTTGTACTAGGATTGGTAGTAGGGGTTATCCCCGGTGCTCTGGTTCACATAGCAAGCAACCTTGTTTACAGGTTCCCTCAGGCTTGCAAGCTACAGTAATTAAGTTCACTTATGAGGCATCCTTGGTTTTATTGCCAGAAAATATGTAAATAATTATAAACTGTTAGTGGTGGTTAACTGATGTTGGTTATCAATTAAATAGCAAACATAAAATTACTTTCATTTGCTTTTCATTTAAAACATCTCCTGTACATAACAACAAACTAACTCTTAAGACTGCTTAAAAATGCATTAGACATACTGTCGACTCTCGTTAATACAAGCTCGGAAGATCTGAGATGCCGGTTTATACCAGGTGGGTCCCACGCGTGTTTTTAAGTCTTAAAAAAAACGGAAGATACGAGCACAGTCGTAACGAGAACACGGATAAAACAAGATATTTTAGAGGTCCCGTGATGTCAAAATCTACTGTTTTTCATACTTTTGTAGCAAGATCTGAAAGATATTGTTGTTTAACAAAAGCTTATCGTTCAGTTAAGGTTCGAAAATTACATTCTTGTTGCCAAGCTATTTATCGGATCGGACCGGCCATGCAGTTCTGTCCAATCCGAACACCAGAGACATTTCGCTAGTAACATACGCTTGAAATCCAACGACAACAACATTCAGCATAGGCGCTACGCAGTACCGAATCTGTCACATCACGGTCACATGAACGGCAAGTTTGACATCACTTTGCTATGATTTTTATCTTGAGTTATACACAATATTAAATTTCTATGATCAATTAGTCAAGAAAAATGCATTTAGCATTGATAATTTTTGTATACAGGATGATCGTAAGAACTGTACTAGGAAGCAAACCGCTCCGTTCTAGCCTATACATGTACACGTGTGTAGTGCATGCACTATGAGGACATGTGTATAGATCTATATTTGTGCGCTGCGTTTAAGATGAGGTTTGTATAATACGATGAAAGCGGGCCAGTCCGGCGGACCTCGTATTAACGAGAGTCAACTTTGCATGGTTCCTGCATGCCCCTCACAAATGAAAATGCCTAGTTACACTTCTACGTAACATTGTCTTCGACACATGGCACACAAATTTTCTGCTAGATCTTCAAATTTGTTTCAAAACTGGAAGGGGAGGGGCCCTGATCATGCCAAAAATTTGACTTTACAGTCAATTCCATTTCAGTAATTGAAAACCATTGAGCTACTTGGGTGGGACTCGAGCCCACGACCTCCTGCATTCTACAGTTGACCTTTCACAAGTCTCCTTTATCATCATTCTAGAACAAAATGACATTCTTTGAATTCAGTCTGGTTACAGTACATGTACTACCAATCCTTCAATTTTACACTCTCCTAAGATTTTAAAGATGCTACATGCTAGGTCCAACTTTTTGCCAATTAGGCCCTGGAAATTTAGACTAAAGGTTTAAATAGCTATTTTGATAGATTTGAGGAAAAGTTACCGCCGACTGCACACACACACACAAACGCTAGTGATGTAAATGGTACATAATTATAAACTAAAAATGAATTTTTGTCCGAATCTTAAACAAAACCTTATTGCATATGCCACAGACAATGCACAAAATACATGTAATATGTTATTGTTGGGATCCTGACATTATCTCACATCCGTCAGCCATTTACAAAAAATGTTCATGTAACATGTATTTTGTGCAATTGTCTGTGGCATATGCAAAAGTTTATGTACGTTTTTCGTTTTGAAACGGCATCTGCCAAAATTCATTCAGTAAATTTGTTTTCTTTATACAATTCAAAACTGCTTGTAAATGGCTGATGGACGGGCAGACAATGTCAGGATCCCGACAACAATTCATCTCTAGTTTTTAATTAAACATCGCTTATCAAATCAGCCAAACATCAGACCTAGCAAGCATCTTTAAACTTAAAGATAAATATTTTGGTCTGAACTAAAGTGAAGATAAAGAATTAGCATTCGAAGTTGCCCCTAATCATTGTTGCTTATTTTGATTGACTGCAATCAAAGCACATGTATTAAAGGTAGGGTCATAGACTAGTTTTTGTCCACGTAATGCTGATTTATAGGCGCAATCATCAAAAAAGATACAATAAAAGTCACCCGTGAAAGTTTCAGCTGAATACAGTGTCTACTTGCTGAAAAAACTGTCACTGTATTTTCACAAGAACGCTGAACCAATCCACGTTTAGCGGGGTGACAGCGGGTACCGACCGCATCTCTGGCCGCAGCATTCACAAACACACACCAAGGAAAGCTGAATCTCCAAAACTCGCCTTGAGGTGCGTTTTGGAGATTTCAAATTTTGTCGACATTCTTTTGTTGATTTCTAATCAATGGGAGCATTTCAGACGAAATAATTTGGCAGGATGCTTACTACCATTACCATCTTTTTCAGATAGAAATTTACCCGATTTGTTTTTCGGGGTCACTACCAAAGTTTGACCCATTCCTTTAAGCTTGATAAGAATGTGCAAGAAAACCCTCACAAAACACAGACTCTTTTTCATTGTTTTCATATATTAAAAAAACGACCACCTAATTTAATAAAATGCTCACAGGTTAATTGGATCATAGGTTGGGTTGTCAGGTGTCTTTTATAGATCTTTAATAAGTTTAATGCATTAAGGTAGACAGATAATAAAACAATGAAAGTTAAGAGATTTGTACGCACGGCGCACAGAACTGGCCAACCACGAGCAACCTCTTTTCGACCTCTACGCGAGGGGCATTCTACTCATGTGACTTCAAGTGTATAATGTCTATTGAAAACTAAACATGGGAATGAGTTCACTCTTTAATAAACCAATGATGTACTACACCTTTAACAAACCAAAACTGTCGGCGTTATGGTTCTCCAAGGAAAAGCTGACAAAAAGTTCACTGAATGCAGGGCTTACAGAAGAGACAAAAGATGTCAACACTGAAATGGCTTACAGATAATCACTAGGCCCGCTTTCATGAACTGTGAACAGATCATACTGACTGTAACAGGGATGAGATTGTTTGACACTGACAAATCCTGAAAATAAGAGAGCAATATCCTCTTTGTGTTTGAACAAAGCTCCCTAAACGCACTGATTGTTACATTTT
The DNA here is from genome assembly GCA_010994315.2 of Pisaster ochraceus. Lineage (NCBI taxonomy): Eukaryota > Metazoa > Echinodermata > Asteroidea > Forcipulatida > Asteriidae > Pisaster > Pisaster ochraceus. The sequence goes on from CM021529.1 coordinate 14,085,524, forward strand.
AGAGATTTACAGACTCTCTACAGTGTAGATATCTGAAGGTCTGGTCCTCCTTTCATAGAGCTGCAAAACTGTTGCTTGACAATTTTCTGCTGAGCAAAAATAAGCAGGATATACAGCCAAAGATGGTACATGTGACATGGTTTGGCTAGTAAACTTATTTTGGTAAGCATATTTTTGGTTGTGCTTAGCTACATGTTGTGCTTAAGCGGCTCTATGAAATTGAGCCCTGGTAATAACAAGAGCCTAGTTTTTTCATCTCTGTGATGGCAATTTGAAGGAGGAGGGAGATCAGTGAAAAACCTCAAAATCAGGAAAAATCCTCACAGATCACATGCCTGCTGTAGCTCTAGCTCTGAGAAGGATGAAGCAAAGGAGATTCAAAATGAGGTGGACAAAAATTTGACCCAAAGTGAGGTTGTGTGGCCAAAGAAGAAATAAATTTAAGCACAATCTGAAGAAAAAAATAAAAAAAATAAATGTCTTCAGTGCAACACTATTAATCTGTGGTCTCTAACATTTTGAATTTAGTCTTCACTTAGCTGAGTGATGACTCACGTCTCACAAACAAGACCCCCCTCTCTCAAACTAAATTGTCATTAACTCTTTCCTTCAGCATGACGTTCCATCAACTGTTGTACAAGTTTGGCACAATAGGGAGTGAGCGTTTGTCAACTCCTCGCCGATCCCTGAGCGTCTATCTCCTTAGAGTTTGAGCATAATCGGCCCAGTCACTAGGTGACAATTTCTAATTGCGTTGGCTCCACATCTGAGCCCTGGATGCAGACGAAGGAAATCGCCAAATCTTGACAGCCAAAATGAATTTACCCCCTGGAAATGGGATCTATGCGTCCTTGCATGGACCCCCCTGTCCTACAGGACCCCCACAAACTATTCAAGGCATGATCCTGCTACTCTTGAATATACTTGATTTCTTCGTCTTCCCTAAAACAAAATATACAGTCCTCGGCTTTTTGTATAAGAGTTCAGAGTAGCCCTCGCACGTTTCTGGGGGTTTTTTTCTTCTTCTTCTTTAAAGTCCTAAATTAAATGTTGCTGTGCGTTCTCCTAGACTGTTGTTGTTGTTGTTGTTTTGTTTGTTTTTCGTGAGATTTGAGATTGCCTACCAGAGCACTCTTTGTCATGTTTGAGCGCAGCTATGGTGGAAATGGATTGTGTGTATAAAAAAATTATAAATGAAATACATGTTTTTGATCTAGATGTGTTTTAAAACCACTTCAAAGTTCCCTTTAAATGGGTCCCCCTACCCCTACCCCAACAAAAAATTGTGCAAACTAAAAACAACAACAACAATAATGAGGAATTTACACATAAATAAATATCAAAGCCTATTTGACATTAAAACATTTCAGATGATATTCCCGTAATCAAAGTATGTGAAATGCAGTCATTCTTGAAATGCTTTTGATGTTAGGATCGTAAGTTAAAACAAAACAAAAAAAGAAATAAAGTGGACAGAGTTGATGTGTAATACAAAATGACAGCTGAAAAGAAAACAGGCATCTCTCACAAAATTGTATAATCAAGTTAAGGAAATCAATCTGAGAGGAAAGCAAAAGTCAGATGACGGGCAAAGCTGATCCCGAGGTATGTATTAGGTCTGTACAGTACATGAAAACATGCTTCCCGTTGAAGTTCAGCAAAAACAAACCAAAACCCACACTTAATTTAATGATAAGTTCAAATGACTTGCAGGTGTTCCTAAAATACATGGACCACCATTTGCTCTTGTTACAAAAAAAATAAACAGTTAATTTCATTTATCCATTTATCATTGTTAATCATGCTATAAAAAACCTTAAATTCCATACCCTGTGTGTTAAACACATTGACACCACTACAAAGTAGGCCTACATGATTAAGAAACATAATAATAATAATAATAACAATAACAATAATATTAATAATAAACCATACCTATGCAGCATGTACAACGCCTGACACAAATGTTCCCAAGCACTTTACAAAGGAAATATAAAAAGGTTAAAAGTAATTTACATAAACAACACTCATTAAAAGAGCGATAAAGTCAATAAACTGCCTTGCTATAAAATTAGCGATGGAGCTTGGAAAAGATGACTAGAATTCAGCAAGAATTATCTCCTAAAGTGCTCTGTATTTGTGCGTGAAGGCCTGATTCTGCTGGACTTTTGCACACTAATCAGGTGATTTATTGGATAGGTGGGGATCTGCATTTGAATCTGAATCTGTTTTTTAGTGTCACCTCCTCAAAGATACCACAAAGATCTTTAAGATCCACTACCAACAAAAATAAATCACAGCAAAGTAAATTAAAGGCCGAAACAGCATTCTCCCTTAACAGCGGTCCGCAGGCCAAGTGCCAATTAATTAAAGCACACGAGGACCAGTCAAAATTCACTCCAAGCGGTCCGGCTGGCTAGTTCAGAGTTTAAAACGTCCCCATTTCATTTTAAAATAATGGCTGGTGAGAAAGAAAACAAAAATGGTGAAATGACAAGCTAACTGGTCCTGCTGGCCAGTCATTAAAAAAGGTAAGCACAAACCATACTGAAACTTTCTTAAAACAGATGTAACACCTAAAGAGTCCTGAATTTTGAGAGGGCTTAACACTGCTTTTTTGATTTATCACCCACCCCAAGCTTTAAAAATGGCGGTATTAAAGATTTCAGGAGGAAAGATTTCAGAGAAACAAGACGTCTCCAAAAGTTGTTCAACCCGACTTGTTATTTTCCAGAGTCCTGTATTTGAACCTGAGCTGATGTGGCTCCCAAGTCGGTGATCTATTTCAACATGACAATGAATGCAAAATGCATGTAAATAGGAACAAATATCGGGTTACTTTACAGAAATCTTGATCCAGTGCTCGTAAGTCAAAGTGATTAGATACAGCACTTGCTTTGCTGTTTCCTTCAAAACTGACTAATGAACTCAAAAGGCTGGAAGCTTACTAAATTGTTGTCATCTGCAAGTTGTAGTACACTGATTAAAACCTCCTACTGTCTGACCATTCAAAATTATGTGTATGATAGATTAACTGTCCCAGCCCGCAATGTGATATCATGTGGTGAATACGTACACAGACCACAGTCAACCCTCCTACTGTCTGGGTGCCCCTGCAAAAGTTTCCCATGGACATAAAGATTTTCCGATGGAAGTACCCTGCTGCAAAATGAAAATTGCCTTGCCCTCTCTCAACGATGAAATTCTATACCTAAATCACATTTGGAGGTAAAAGGGGACCACAAAGAATGGAAATAGTCCTGACAAACAGGACTATTGTCTTGGTGCCAAGATGCTCCTGTTGTATAAGTCATGAAAAAAAAAACATTGTCGCAGACACAGATATAATCGCTGAAAGATAGCCCTATAGCAGTTTGTGGGATGACAGCACCCTCTGTCGGTCATGATTTCTTTGTCAGCAGCGGTGTTTTTTATTTTTCGCAAATAAATACAACAGGAATGTCTTGTCCAAGACATTAGGGCTACCAGAACCATAGAGGACCCATCCACCAACCAGACATCCAGAAAACCATGTGGCAAACCACTTGTAGGTTATGTAATCACCCTTTAATTGAGTTAGAGCATGGTTAGAGTGGACATGGACCCTGGTGAGACCTTGACCTCAGATTTGGACTCAACCAGATAAGTACACACTTTAGGGCCACAGAGCAGTCAGACCTTGACCTCAAAGCTTGAGACAAGACAAGCAACAAGCAGGCCTTGCTCTTAAGCTTTTTTATGAAGTAGCCCACCAGGCTAGTGAACAGTGCATTTTAGTTGCCCCCAGGAAATTTCAGTACCCCAGATTTTTTAAACAATTAGTATCAATAGTCATAAATGTATCTCTCTAATGTTTTAATGCCCTACCTGATTGCATGGGTTTTCCCCCATTTGGGGTATTCCTCCCACTATCTAAAACTGAACATTTCCTTTCGCTTGCCATTCATCCTGTTATTGATGCTAATTGTGCTGTTGAATATGCAATAACACATCAAATAAATAACATTTTGATTGCCAGAAACTAAATATTTAAAGCCTGATATGAATGTGCACAACAACCCTGATATTGATAAATCATCAAACCACTTTACATTGTTTCATTTTACACTAGTGTTCAATAAAATGGGATAACTTTAGTTGATGAAATTTTCCCAAATTGGTTGGCTGTTGTGTTCATTGAAAACCAGAGAATTAATAGACACTTCCGAAGACCAAATGTTGGCAAAGCACCGTGACTGAATCACTAGTTTATAAAGATAGGATTACAGATTGGTTTTTGTCAACGTAATTCTGATTTATCGGTCACATAATTTTTTTTTAAAAGAAGATACATGCGAAAGTTTCAGCTGAATATAGTGTCTACTTATTGAGAAAACAACAAAACACTGTCACGCTTTTTTCACTTGAGTGTTGAATCCATCCACGTTTAGCGAGGTGACAGCGAGGTGACATCTCTGGCTGCAGCATTCACGAATAGCCACCCAACCCTCAGAAATCAATTCAAATCTTTTGGGGTGAAAAATTATCTAAACCTCATTACTTCGAAGGGAATCCTTTTTTTTTTTCAAAATAGTTTATACTATCAACAGCTGCAGTTCCTCTTAGCGAAGAAGTTTTTACAGTCATTCATTTTTGGAGTATTCACCTATTTATGAACCAACCTTTAACTAAGTTCCTTCTTTGCTACATTACAGGAAAACCTTTTTAATTTGGGGGCCTGCCAAACCCCTCCAAACCCTTCCCCGCCCCCTCCTTCCAGGTTTAAATAATGTCTTGGGGAATCCTGAAAAACACATATTGAGAGAGCTGCCTATAAAAGAGAGCAGTATCATATGTACTATAGCCTTGCTGTCCAGTCTAAAATTTTTGATTTATCACCTAACATGGGCCTAAAAGCATTGATAAATAACAATCATCTTAGAGTTCAGACTTGAAATCAAGTCTACAGATGAGACCAGTATGTCCAGTCCAATCATCCGTGATGTTGACATAGCTTGAGTGTTGGTTTTGTTTATTTTATAATGTATCAATTATTGTAACTTAAGAAATTACAAAGCATAAACATTCCTGATGAATGGTGGCTGAACCGGCAAGAATGGGTGTACTTTACAATCGATAAGGTTAGGGCTCGGCCCCTGTTAGTTTCATTACATGAATACAGAACGTAAATTCCTATTAACAGTTGGCCCACTATAAAAATAGCTGAATGTGATAAAATGAAAATATAAAACAAAGTGTTGTGGCTGCTGGAACCACTGGATTTTGACACCCTCTTCCGGAAAATGAACAGTGCCCTCACGCGCCCCTTTGATCTCCAGGGGTACAAAATTCCTCAAACCACAAACCGTTGTCAAGTAACAGTTTGTCTGTCACGATTTAGACCCATGACATAAATAAAAGAAAATATTAGTATCGTGCCCAACTTATTGATTAGGCAATTTTCATTTTGAAAGATACTTCTAAACGTATTGAAGTCCACCCCATTTACATAAATTTATGAAGATTCTAATGACGAAAAACAATACTCAATTATACTCCTTTAACTCTCATAATAGTTGTAAGGGCACAACCATACTTTATCCCTGATGCAAAATTATCTATTAAATTGTTGCGGTACCCGCTGCTAAAATATCTATCAGATACGAACTGCCTCAAGCCATCGGCTAGCTCAGTGGTCTAGTGGTATATGTAAGACATCTGCTCTAGCATGGCAAAGGTTGTGGGTTTGAATCCCACCCGAGTGATATGCCATTTGATTTGTGTTCACAGGACTCAGGAAACTACTGAGTACACAGTGCTGTATTACAGAAAAAAACAAATAATATTCTTTATCCCCCACAAAAAAATTAGCATCTATTAAATCCTCAAAGTTTGCAAAGTTTGTCTATAAAAAATCAATCCTAATTGCGTTATAAGCAAAAATATGCAAACGAGGGAACGGAAAACAACCTGAATCCTGTTTCAAGTTTTACTCTAATTCCAGATACTCTACAGATGTGTTAGTTTCCGATACCATATGGGCAGTAATTCTGATAGTCACTCTTGGTGACTATTGCAGCTGTGAGCACAGAAAAACTAAATTACACCATGACCCCTAGGTTTACTCAAGTACCACGCATGATGGTGCAGTTTACATTGAATAAAACACAAATTTGTACACCAGGAATTATAATACATTTACCTCCTTGCCCACTGAGAGAATGTTCAATAAAAAACACAAACTACAGGGACCAATTTCAAGAGGCTTCTTCAAACCCACAAATTTGCTCGGCACAAACAAATTTTGCCGAGCAGAAAACGGTCACCAGCTCAAAATACTATGTAAGGTGTGTTGTTGTGTGACTGGTTCCCCACTAATTTGATTATTTAGTAGAATTTATCTGTTGAGCAGTGCTATAACATCGGGGCCCGGCTTTAAATTGTATTCCCTTTTTCTACGGTGGGTGGGGGGAGGGAGGGGGCCGTCTTAGGAGGGGACATTCAGTTATTTGTTTTGTGTCTGCAAAGTTCAGAACTATTGGGGGATAAAGGGGCAAAAACATGCGAAAAGATCAATTTACCATGTGGTTGCTTGGATCACTTTTTAAAAAATAATGGCAGCGTGTCCACATCAAACTGCTTACATGTACATGGACAAATCAGGGTAAACCAAAGCGCTGTATTCAGGCTCCCTTGCATATTGTATGGCCAAGTCTGGCAAAGAGTCATTAAATATACACGACCCGCCGGTCAGTTTGCTCTGACCGACCCAAGGTACATGTATACATACTCCATACACAGGTGCTAATTGCTTTTTCTTGGGTGCACATATTGTTGCCAAGCCTGTGTTATTTGGAGACTTGTGTCGATAAGGGTAACGGCAAATCAGTAAGGCTCCATCCAAGCCTCTTGATTCGCTAACCTTGTTATGAGGAAGTATGATTTTCTTATCTGGCCGATGTGACATCACAACGATCTTGAATTTGCCACTCTTAATCGAAGGGGAAATCAAGGAAATTGAGAAGCCATCCCGCTTAGCGCGACAAGTGTGTTTTCTTTTAATATGACATTCGGTGTATACACACAGCCTGTGTGTATTTATTTTTAAACAGGGCAGCCTCGCAATCGCTGCGTATAAGTAGAACAAACATGCATGTTGGTTACCTAGATTAGCGGGGCTGGCGACTGACGAACATGTGCTTGTGTTTTAAAGGGGGGCGTTACTCATTCATTTGAATTCGGAAGTCTGATACAGTCGGATGTGCTGAAGGATTTATTTTAATGTTTCATACTCGTTATATTTTCGAGTGAGGTACGATTATCTTAAATAAACTTGACAAGAAGTCTTGTAGATACAACCCCACCCAATGACTAGACTAGGCATGATGATGATGACTTCTTTATAGACTACAGGCATCTGGGCCAGGGGAGGGGGCTCCACAGGGGGTACACAAAATTAAGACAAGACGGATTCAGTTCACAAACCTAGTACATGTAACTAGTTTGTACAGGTACAGTATGCGTTATGTACACACTATACATTTTGTACAAGTACCAGACCAGTGACCCTGTCACACACGTAGACAACTTTATCAACACTTACAGAGTAAAAAAAATAGTACACTTAAAAAATCAATTATTGGAATGACAAACTCTTCAGAAATTGGAGTAATTTGCAACTGATCGTCTTTCGGATGGGACGTATAAGCCGTTAATCCCTTGTGTTGTGCAAAGCACGTAAAGGATCCCAGTGCACTTAGAAAAGAGAAAGGGGTTCACCCAGGTGTTTTCTGGTATGGTTGGCTGCAGATTTCGCCACACAGCACCTTGAAAACCATTACATGGAGCTAAGTGAATAAACCGGTCTTATATTTCAAACATAGCTCCACATACCTTGTAGAAAAAACAATGAGAGCTTTGGGACGCCCTCGGGTGTGATAAAATGCTGTATTTTTATATAAGAACTGCATATTAGGCTATCCTTATTATCTCATCTCATTCTCCCAACTTGATAATTGCCACACTCTTTTCATTATTGTAAAATTATACATGTACATACATGACACTGTGTACTTTGCATTGTGTGCTGCTAGCTCCTTTGAGTGATTTACCAGGATCCATCCTCACTCCATGGAGAAAGAAAGCCTTTATGCTCTCACCCTGACCATAAAACTAACAAAAACCAACACCACTGTAAATCAACACCCAAACTGTTGGTCTCTGATTATGGTGGTGCATACTTAGTTTACTGGTGCAGTCCTCTACAGTCCAACAGAATCAAACAAAGCATGGATTTTGAAGGGTTCAGGGCTTATTAGGCTTTTAAAAACAGATGTGCTGCAAGACAAAAATGTGCTGTGCCAAAAACTTGTGATGGCATAAACAGTAAACCAACAACGCATTATGTACTACAGTGTACAAACATTCAGGCAAAGTCCTACTCTCTAAACATTATTGTCAACACACCACAATTGTGCGCTAACTTTGGGTCATTCAAAGTTTTCAACGTTATCACAATCATTGCGTACGTCTGGAGCATGGGTGGGGTAGAGGAGAGTGATCAAAGATACATGTATATAACCATGTACAACTTTCAAATGTGTACAAAAATGTTTCTATGAAAGATTTCGAGAACAGAATCGAAGGAGGATACACAACGGTTACAAGTGTCAGGGATGTGATAGGCTGTTGAAAAAAAAACCTGAACTGTGAGCCCAAAGTGCGAAAGCTTGCGAGGGCGAAAACTTGCGAGCTCGAAGCCCACTTACATACATTTATCTTTTGTTTTAAAAG
>CM021529.1:14112510-14139298 GCA_010994315.2 Pisaster ochraceus
AAGGAGATTTTGAGAAATCCTAAGAAATTATATGCCTGGATGTGATATCTGAGATTAAACACACACTCCTTGGTCAAGAAAACCCACATTATTTGACAACAGTCCACAATTTTGTTTTTACCTTGGTGGCGCTGATGCCGCTGCACTAGATGCGGTTCCAGACGACCCCTTGGACTTCTCCTTATCTTTCTCTCTGGAAGGCACGGTTGGTTTTGGTGTGCTCTTCTGCTTGGTCTGGACGGGGGTGGTCTTATTGGCTGCTTGTGGCGCCTTACCGCTCGGAGCAGCAGTCCGGGAGGTGCTTCTGCTCGGAGATGGTTTCCCGTTGGATGGTTTCCCCCCTGGGGTCTTACTGGCAGGTTTGGAACCCGTTGACGGTTTGGCCGTTGGAGGAGGCTTACTTTGGGGTTTGCTGGATGGCGGCTTGGTAGCAGAAGCCGATGCCGGAGCTTTGCTGCTAGGTCCTGGGGGTTTGACTGCCTTCTTGGGGGAGGCTGGAGTGGGCTTGGTCCTGCCGCTGTTTGCTGCTGGTGCCTGAGCTGCTTTGCTCGGTTTGGCAGACTGGGGTGGACGTCCAACTGCAGGGTGAGAAATGACTGAATGTGTGAAAATTTAAAAACAGTCTTTTAAATATTGAGTTAACGAAGAACCAAACTGCTCAGTGGCCAACATTGGTAATTGTCAAAGACCATTATTCGCACTTTATGTGAACCAACAAATACATAAATTAACAAACCGGTGAAAGTTCAGGCTCAATTCACCATCAGAGTCACAAGAACATAGTTTTTAAAAACATCACTGTTTTCCAACATCGGATTTTGAACTTTTCAGACATACATTAATTGTTTTTACCCATTAAAAAGAGTACATACATTATATAGCATTTCTGACGAAAAAGTTTTTCCGCCATGACCATCTTTATACTACTACGACCTAATGGTAATGTAAGTTATGTGTAAATCTGTAAATATATGATGTCAATCTTAACAAAGGAGGTGTTTTCAGAATAAATATTGTGATATTTGTTTTGAATTGAAAAATAGTTTAAATTAAAAAACTTGCAAATCTCAGGGGTCTGTGAACCTTTTTTTTTAAACAGCTACTTGAGCAAAAAACATATTTACTGGAATGCAATTTAAAGTTGTTGTTAATGTGTTTGTTTAATTGAAATTTTTGAGTTTTTCGCAAAAAAAGAAAGAAAAAAAAAGGCCCCAACCTCAAGGTTTCGAAAAACTATTTACACTTCTGACATTGATGGTGTGCACCAAAATGACAATACCTTGACATCATTTGTGGGATGTTACTTTGTTATTGCAACAAAGCAGCTAGATACAAAACCGAGCTCCCACATATGACGTAACATGAGTGATGATGTAACAGGGCTTTTCATAAATCTTTCTGAAAAGCACTGGAAAAGGGTATTCCAAATGATTGGGTTTTTAAAACAATCAAAATCTGTTTACTCTGACGTGAACTCAATTTCCTTAATGATCGAGCTGATTCTAAATGGATTTCAGAAAAGATCACTTATTGTCGTTTTTGTTCAAGCTGGTCTTTAAAACAGGGACGAACTGGATGGAAGAAGACGTTAAACAACAATAAAAGGATTCTCAGCTGGTGCCCGTACACCTCCACAACTTCCCCATACCTTTGGGTATCCTGGTATTCGGAGGCAATCTCTTTCCGTCGATTCCCTTCATCGTAGAGGGTCGCCTGGGTGACATGTCGCCCTCGCTTGACGATATACTAGAGTAGGAGGACCCTGAGCTAACCGAAAGACTACGTGAGCGTGAGTGACTGATGCTGCTGAAGCTGGAGTGGCTACTGTAGCTGCTGTTGCTACTGCTTCGGGTCCGCTGTCGGATCTGTCTCCCTGGAGGCTGGTCAAAATATTTAAAAACCCGCATAAACGTATTAATAATTGTACCTTTAATGGGACATAATTTATAAAGCGCATTATGAATTACAGATTCCTTAGTGCACCTTACAATATAAACAAAAGTTTGAACCATAAACAAAATAAAAACAAATAGGCCTACATTACTATGTTATAAAATATCCCACAGTTAAGATTCTGCAATAAACACACAAATAGATATTATTTAATTAACATTAGAAAGAAGACCAACTGCGACCATTAAAAATGATAATAAAAAACACAGGAACAGGTGCCTCGTAAACTAAATATAAGGAAAAAACTGCAAGCAAGTGATCGTGTTCACGAAACTCGAGTATACCAATTTTGTTGCCGAAAGAAACATTCTAAAAGAATTTTGACAGATGATGCCAAACATCGGACCTAAGGTCTTGAAAGACAAAACGTTGCTAGCATAACAAAACACACAAATAATATTCTTTATTCTCGATATAAATTTAAATCGATGCTGTACCCGCTTCTAATATATACATGTAAGATTCAAACTGTCCACTAGCGACCAGGCAAACTTGGTGGTCGAGTGGTAAGACATCTGCTCTTGCATGGCAAAGGTCATTCGCCTTTTTGAGGTATGGCGGGCACTATAGGAGTCCACTCTTTGGTTTGAATTTATACAGACAAATTTACCCAGACCTAATAGTGTCATAGTATGGTGATCACCATATTTCAACATGGCTCATGGGTTTCAATCCAACCCGAGTGATATGCCTGTTGTTTCTTTTTTCTCTCCACAAGTCTCGGGAAAGTAATGAGTATACAAAGTACCAGGTATATCACAAATAAAATTCCTCATCCTCGATGCAAATTTAACATCTACTAAAAAAGAAGAAGGTAACCAGCCAAAATACCATGTCACATGTTCTATCTGTAACTGGTATCCTGCTCATAGCAGTTTTAGGAAGTTTGGGCATGAAAACTCGTTGATTTATAAAGTTAATATACCAGAACTGATCTTGAAATGATCTGACAAAGTTAGGAGAACGCCATACGTAGACCTCCCAATCACAGTTACTTTTGTTGATCACATGAGGAAATTGTGACTTTTTCCCCCTCCCCAGTTTTCTTACCTGTCTCCTACTGTCTGTGGCTCTTTGCGTCACAGAAGACCTCTTGTCTGGGGCCTGACCTGCTGACGATTTCTTCTGTTGCATAGATGGTCTGCTGGAAAATTTGTTATGATAAAAAATCATTATAAAAAAAAACCCAACTTCCTTTAACTTGTAAAAAATGAAAACATGGTGTGCAACTCTTACAAGCATGCCAAGTCTTACGAGACACATGCACTGTCCAAAAGGTCCTGATGGTCTGATAGTACCGTAGAAAATGGCTTTAAACCGTTGGTAAATCACTACGTCACATGTGCATGCATCTGCTGCATGCCCAAAGTTTTTCGCTACTTCTGCCTCAAAACCTAGCATCCGTTTGTGTGTAATTTTATCTATAAAATGAAAAATTTCAGTGTTCAAAGGCATTTCTTATGACAGAAACTTACAGTTCTGCGAAGACATGCAAGTCTTTAAAGAACGTACGTAAAAAGCTCAGTCCAGTTATGAAACTTTTCTTAATCCTTGAAGAAATACTACATATAGCTCAATGCCATTCCTATGGGCTTCTGGTAACCAGTGGAGCCAGTTTGTGTGAAGTGGGCGTGGCTTACAGTGGGATTACATCACACTTACTTTAGACTAGAGCAGGATTACCACTAGCATGATTGGTGAGGTGCAGTGAAGTAATACCACAGAGTAGATAAAAATGGGCAACTCCTTGGTTACTCACGTTACATTGTGACTTATTGGCTGTGCCCTAATGTGACGACATCTGTTACTACCAACAACACACGTCAAGAAGTCACTATTACTGGTAAACCTTGCGGGTACCGCTATGTGTGAATGATCCCTTTTGGGAGGAGTGTTGGCTCTGAAAAGAGCATCCTTCAGGTTGTGTAAATGTGTAGATGCACGTACCACATGATATCATATGGCAGGCTGGCATTGTTTAACAATCATTCACAACCACAGTGGATGATATTGAATGGTCAAACAGTAGGAGGGTTTATACAGTGCACTTTTACCCAGTACGACAGTACAGCAGTTTTTTTTTAAAACTGGACTCAAGATGCATTGCGGTATCTATTCAAGATGGCCCTTGTGCATATGGGCTATTAACAATTTAATTATTAACTATTAAGCAAAGATACAGACATCATGCAATAGGAACAGAATTAAATAAACTGAAGCCAAGTAATCTTCCAAAGCTTTCATCATTTTGAGGTCATGCAGAGTGTACTACTAGTTCAAACCTGCCCCATTTTCTTACCAAAAATAGTACTTTGCACTTCTATTGCAGTACACACATTTTGTTGTGCATGTACATTTCAGGTATCAATGTGCATCAAAGAAATGATTACACTTTGTAGGAGGATTAAATGGAGAGATAGGTATTTACAAAAACTAATGACCATGAAAGCTTACTTGGTAAAGAGCACCGGAGAGATATTGATATTGTAATTTTTTTTTTTTGAAACGACCCCCTTTGAAGTAATGTAGTTTTTTAGAGAATGAGGTAATTTTTCACCCAAATATTGAATCTGAGCAGGCATCTGACAGCACACAATTCTATACAACATGGGTGTGTTTTCTGTCATTATTTTCTTGCAACTTCAATGAGTAATTGAGCCAAAATTTTCACAGGTTTGTTATTTTATGCCTCTAAGATAAGACAGTTCCACCGACAAAAAGGATGTCAATCATATTCCCTCCACAGCATCTTGGGCTTACATTTTCAAGAAAAGAAAGGTCCCAATCGTTTTGGTTAATTTCTTAACTGTGGGCTTGTTTTTTTTCTTTTGTCTTTTCAATGTTGACTTTGTTTAACTGTTACGGCAAATCGAAAACCAATATTAACGTTGTTTATACGGTCAACCAGTTAAATATCCCAACCCTACCTTTGACACCCTTTCCACCTCATTGTACTCTTTAAGTGACCATGAAAATGTTGAAAACTTTAGCACATGCATGATGTTATTAGAAAAAAATCCTTTCTCTGAATCTCGGAGGCAGACTGCAAACATATTATGCAAGAGAAACGAAATTACTATAGCATTTGCACAGCGCAAAGCTGTGTAGAGCTTTAGATTAAAAAGAAAAGAATGAAAAAAGCAGCTAGCAAAAATGTTTTTGTTATCATTCCCTATTTGGAAAATCTTGGTGCACGGCGATACGGCGGTGGTACTGATATAAAAGTGGCGGGCAGATTGCTTCACATTTCAACAGGATACGAATATGTACCCATCAAGCATACATCGACAAACACACGCATAGTATGCACTTGCACTCACACATTGCCGTGCCCTCTCATCCCTTGGTGTGTATGTTTGGGCTCGATAGCCCCCCTGGGCGGAGCCTTGAGGCCCGGCGAGGGTTTGGCCGATGATGGGGACTGCTTGGGAGGTGGAGTGACCAGCGGCGGTCTCTTTGGCAGAGACTGCATGGCGGAGTCACTGTTGAATAAAGGACGGGGTTGTTACTACGTTTAAACCCTACGTTCAAATACTCTACTCAAAACAGAGTTAACAGACCAAGCACTCTGTTGGTTTAAACAAATTCTTGTTACTCCACGGTCATAATATTTGAATAACTCTTAAACATGAACAAACATCTCAAAATTTATGATAGTGTAAACGTACCTTTCATATGTTTCTATTTAAAGAGTGTCATTCACGATAATGGCCTCAAATTTTGACTCTAGTGTGTTTACAAAACTAATAATGTACTTGTAATGTGTTAGTTTGTGTTGTCACTGTGCTACTAGGGTCAAAACACCAGGCCATTATTACTTTCTGCATTTACACAACAGGTCATTCAGGTTGGTAAACCAGTTGGGAACAGCTGTCTTGTGTTTTGATTTTTGATCAACCAGTTCACGCCAGATGATGTGGTGTATCTGCCAAATTTGACGCTTTACGGCGGATGTATTTTGTTGCCCAGAACAATTTCAGAGTGCCCTCAATTATTTGCAGGCAGTCAGATGTGCTTGCACATTTCCATTGTTTGACCTCGGCGAGAGGGCCTATAGACCTCGTGCATTGACATCATCATGCCCCCATCTTAGAGGTGAAATGACGATGCACCTCTACGTTTTGCGCGGCACACAGGATGCAACACCAATCAGCAACCTTCTTTTTGACCTCTAGCCTAGGGCGCCCTCCTCAAATTTTCTCAAGTGGATAAGGTCTATTGTTATTTTGGCCAGCAGTAAACATACACCGCAAGTCATGACAACTTCCTGACTGGGACTTTTGAGGATTTTTGAACCCTTAGTGCTTAAAGGAACTATTCATCAGTGGAGGTTAGTTGTTAGCTTTCCACAGAAAAGTAAGTCTTACTGGCGAGTTAATATCCATATTTATACAAATTACTGCTTTTATGCATTACCTGATGGGTCCTCGCGTGGATGCTGATTTACTACCAGGCGCACCTCGATTCCCAGGCTCTACCATATTTCCTCGACCTCCAACATGCCCTGCCTTTCCGGGCGGCATACCACCTCTTCCCTGCGGATAATCTGACCGTCCAATCGGCTGCTTGACCCCAGAGGGCAGTTTGGCCCCCGTGGCAGGTCTGGTCCCTGGGGTCTGTTTGACCCCTGCGGAGGGCTTGACACCACCGGCTGGCCGACGGTTCCTCGAGGCGGCACTCCTGGACCGGGATCTTGACCTTGAGCGGGAAAACGAGGAACGACTGTAGGAACTCCCCGAAGATGAACGGCTGCTTGAGGAGTAAGACGAGTGCGATCGAGAACGGGATCGCGATCGAGAGGAGCTGCCAGAAAGAAAAGAAAAAAAGGGTGTGACAAATGTATAGGAATGATTACTTTTGGATCACTAGAAAACTAATGGAATTCAAGGAATTCACAATCCTTCTCTCAATAATAGCATTTTACACAACTTGACAACACACGCTGTGAAAGAGGAAACAACTGTGCACAGAGCTATCTGTGTACTGTGTAGACGCATGCACCACATGATATCATATTGCAGGCTGGAATGTTTATCCATCATTAACATGGCAGATTATTGGCTGTGGCTTATGGCTAAGTTCTATGAATCACAGCTCACAGCCTGCTAATTTTTTCTCACATTATATCCCGGTGCTTATTATGTCTTTCCTTGGTCAAGTTCAGGGTTTCATTATGGCAACAGTATTTTCAAAGTAAAAAGATTATCCCGGAGGCTCGAAAAAAGTTCCGCAAAATAATAGCGCAGGTGGGCACTGAAAATGTTCCAGAATAGTGACTTAAAGTGGTAATATCAGATTGGTTTGCCTGATACACAGATTTGTATTGGGCAATTTTATTTGGCCCTGCAGTACCACATCCTACCAAGGAATGGGATCTAATGGTGCCCCTCAGTGCAACACCAGAAACACAAAACTACTAGGATGTACACAATGTGGACTATTTCTTTCTTCCTTCAGTAGCTGCTTTACTTCTTTCAAATGTTTTGTTTTAAAGGCTCAAGGAGATTTTGAGAAAATCCAGAAACAGAAAAATCCAGAGAAAACACATGCCTGCCTAATGTTAATAATAATATGGGAGGCTAATCATTCTTACTCGCAGATGAGCAGGTAAATAATTGTGCCACGGAGCACAGCCCGACATCAAAGGTGTCTGTTTTTTCCCGCAGAGAGGAAAACTGGAGAGCCTGGAGAAAAACTTTTGTGGCATAGGAGAGAAACAACGCACAACTCTACTCACATAAGGCCTTAGCCGGGAATCGAACCAGGACCAAAGTGGTAAGAGGCGAGTGCTTTATGCACAAGCCAACCATGCAACCTCTAACAAAGTCAGACAGCTTTTGAGGATTAAGTCAGACAGCTTTTGGAGTAAGATTTTAGAGGATTTGAGACCATCAGGGTTGATCGCTGAAGATGCAGACTCAAACTTTTTATTTCTCTTTTTTTTAGCACTTCGAGAAAGACTCTGCTAGGGTCGAAACGTCAGGCCACTGACTATTTTTTTTGCATTTATACCATAGGTCCTTTTGGTTGGTAAGCAGTTTGCAACAGCTAATACTATTTTATGACTAAAACTTGACTTACAAGGAGGAGTCACTGAAGGAATCCGATGAGTATGAGTAAGAACGCCGTCTCTTCCCAGTCGTCTTAGCGTTGGTCTTCGGTGACCGGGACCTCGCCCATGGATCCTGCCATGCATCGGCCGGCCGATCAGCACGCCCTGGTGGCGGCGGGCCCATTTCCTTCTCCACCCTCGGTGGTGCTCGGTCTTCCCTCATTGGAGGGCGGTCATTTCCTGGTAGGGGCCTTTCCCTTGAGAGTGGGCGTGGAGGGCTGCGCCTCTCCCTCATGATGTCACGTGGTCTTTCGCGCATGCGGTTGATCTCTCGCTGGCGTTGTCTCTCTGTGTCACGACGGTCTACTGGCTCTCGCTCAGCTCGCCATGGTCTCTCTTTTTCAGGCTAAGATATGAGATATGAAAATATATCAATGAAACTAAATTTCGTAAGGCCTAACAAAAATGTATTTTTGTTTCCTAAAACATGTCTTTTATCCCCTTTTTACAAAATTTCTTACTGTGGGCTTTGCTTTATCATTTATCGAACAGATTTGAACATTTTGGGGAAAGATAACCAGTAAACCCCCCCCCCCCCAACCACATTTTGCATTAAAAGGTTTTGGGATTTCAACTCAACATTCGATGGGAGGAGTATGAGTGTGTTTAAAGTTTCATTCTGGGTTATTGCTTCATGGATAAGATTTTACAAAGGTAAGAATTCTTGAAAGTGGCTTTCGGGCCTCGCTTCCCCGTTATTCTGCACTCCGACCCTCCCAGATGTTACCATTCAGGATGTTCACAGACTGTGTGCATCACCAGGGGTACACAACTTACAAGTTTGGACAAAACCTGGACTATTTCCTTCTCCCCTCGGTGACTGCTTCACTAGTGTCAAGACTACTTGAAGGCTCAAGGAGGTTTTCAGAAAATCCTGAAAATCAGGCAAAAATCCTGCGAAATCACACCTCTGGTTGTTGAACTTACCCGATGGTACTCAAACTGCGGGGGAGGTTCGGGATGTTCGGGATGTTCGGGACGTTCATACCGAGTGTTATAAACCTCAAATTGCGGGAAAAATCCTTCTCTGTTGTCTCTAGGGGGCGCTTCATCATCAGCTATGCTATAGCTGCCGAAATGAACAAAATTACAAATTAATTTGGGGTTGAACAAAGACAAGTTGACTAGAATGGAATCTGAACCTGCTACCTCCAGATTTACGTGCCAGTGCTGTAACAATTGAGCTTTGTAGCACTAAT
Source organism: Pisaster ochraceus (assembly GCA_010994315.2). Taxonomy (NCBI): domain Eukaryota; kingdom Metazoa; phylum Echinodermata; class Asteroidea; order Forcipulatida; family Asteriidae; genus Pisaster; species Pisaster ochraceus. The sequence continues at coordinate 14,121,775 of CM021529.1, forward strand.
GTTGGCAGTCTCCCTGTTTTGTCAATGTTTTTGTCTGGAGTGGGGGGGGGGGTGGGGGCACCAGTTGTGACTTCTGACCGTTCCTTTGTTTCACCCAAAACTGACTTATATTTACCCACTTGGTTTCCTGTGTGGTATTTTACCTGATAAAATTATACATGAATATTACGTCTTCCCATAATACATGTTATTTAACATTTATATGCTCTGCCTTCTTTGTCCAACTTATTGCCTAAATGGAATAAGAATCTTAAATCTGTTAATTCATGGTTCTCCACATGCACAAACTAGCCTTTTGGGCCGATACACACGATTTGCACACAAACAAATAATAAAAAATGAGTTTAACGAACTGGTTCCCTCACCCGTAAAACTCCTCAAAGGAGTTTGAGTTTCCTTGTGGGAGACTGAAGTCATTTTCCTTGTCAAAATCTCGCTCCTCCTCGTACGGTATATCCCCCAGCATCCTCTTCTCCTCAAAGTTATGATCCTGCTCCTTGCGCATCAGGGCTTTCTTGCGAATCTAGAAAATGATGTGGGGGGGAGGGAAGGAGCAGAGTTACATGTAGTAGTTAATAAGAAGGGTGTGATCCCTGGCTACACGACAGCTAACGGTTGAATGGCTTCTGACTGGCACCCCCAAACAAAGATATTGATTAATAGGGAGACCGCCAACATAGGGCTGGATAGCTCAGTTGGTAGAGCGCCAGTACGTTAATCCGGAGGTCGTTGGGTCAAGTCCCGCTCCAGTCAATTTTTCTTTGTTCAAACCCAAATATAAAAAAATAATACCCAGTCAGTTTCCCTTGTGGTTTACTACCTGAGTTAATAAGAAGGACAGTTTTTTCAGAAATAAATAGTCTCCCGAATTCCGAAACCTACTCTGTGGCAGTAAAATAAATAGCAAGACAAGCTCTCAAAGAACAAATCTAAACAGCAAAAGCGATACATACTGTATATAAATGGTATTACCGCAAACTGAATACACATCATACCTCACCAAGCAATGCCTCAAAACCATTAGTAATGATATTAGGAATGATACAGTTAGGATAATTTGAAGACTGTTTACTGACCTCCTTGGCGTGCCTGAGTCCTCTCTCCCAAGCAGACTCAACCACCGGCTCATTTGATGGAGGAGGCGGGGGTGGAAAAGCTGGGGGTGGCTGATATGGGTTGGGAAAAAAAAACAAAAAAACAAAACAAAACATGAATGATCTCTGCTTGATGTATGGGCAAACTGCTGAGAAGGTCTTTGTTGTTTGTTTGTTCAGATGATCTTCCGAACAAGGAAACTCGGCAAAACTCCAGCAAGCCGGCAACAGCCAATCTCTCGCATACAAACATTGGTTTAACGTCCATGATTATGAATTGAACAAGTCAATAAAATTGTGATTCAGTAACTAGACGACAGTACTTAATTTAGTCAATACAAGAATGTTAGCTTGGCCGGATTCAAACCCAAAACCGTGTGTCTGCAAGTCCTGCAGTCTAACAACTTGACCAAGGTGAATGTGCTCAAAATGTGCTCAACTTTTTAAAATACTTTCATAGAGCTGCTCAAGCACATAAAGTAACTAAAAGTAACTTGATTTTGTTTTGTTTCCCCCAAAAAGAGAGGTTTATGTGTGTATATCAAATGCCGTGTGTTTCTAGCCACCGATGATGTCAAGGGGTCAATGCATCATTATCATAGATAAGCAGTTTTTGACTCTCGGCTGAAAAAGCCGCAGGGAGAGGTGCATTTTTGACTTGAATTCTTTTCTACTAAAAGCAAATTTTAAGTGTAAAATAGTTTGTAACCAGTATCTACGATGTCTACTCCGCCATAACAATGTAAAAACTTAATATTTCAGAGCATCCTACAACCACTCTTTTAAATACGCAAGACCACATGGCTTGTCCAGGCGTGCGTTTACTGGTTCGCGCTAAAATCACTGGCCTCGGGCCTGCGGCCCAGAGTAAAATTTGAGCCCTGGGATAAGTCAGGTCAGCTTAACCTCAAAAACACTCATATACAATTTTGTCAGCCATCTTACCGCTGGTGCTGGCGGCGCTTGTGGTATATTGAGAAGCTTGGCCGTGGCTTGATGCAGCTCTCTTCGATCAATCAGTGAATAGTTACCTAAACAGGTGTAGGAGTTTAATACATAAGAACAAAATATGTATTAGCTCTGGTTGCATCAAATGTAAAAACACTGCAATGACTAGTCATTATATTTCCTGTCTCAACCCTCCTACTCTTGGTGCCATTTTCCAGGCGAGTTCATGAACAATTTGAAACCATTCGATTGAACGGGTTGCAGGCCTGACAAATCGTGTGTGGTTGCTTAACTATGCACACAACAGTGTAGTGTGTACATACTGTGTTGATGGATTCATCAGTTTATCTTTCATTCTAAACCAGTGGATGATATTGAACGGTCAGACAGTAGGAAGGTTAAACTGAGCATCAAACAAAGGGCTCAACTTCATACATTTGTTTCAGTTAAAACCATTCTTTGGAAACTTGTTTAACCAAAAACTTAGTAAAAGTAAAAAAACTTGTCACAACCTCATAGACTATGAGGCATTTTGGCTGGTAACCCGTTTCTGCTGTGCATAATTGCAATGATTTATGCTTACCAGCTTTGGAAAAGTTTGACCCTTGGCCCAATCAGGGCACTGCTTACCACAGAACTCTGCGCTTACGGTGCCCTATAAAGCGTGACTCTATGGGCAGTAAGCGCAGAATTCTGTGATAAGCAGAGCTGTGACACTGAGCTATCTGGTTGTTCGGATACAAAAGTACTACACACAGCATTTTATTCAATTGGACCGGTCAAAACAAGGACTGCCAATTACAAAATATACAAGGAGGAAATAAGCAAGAAATAATCCGTTTACCTTTATCATTGACACCAGGGTGAACAAATCTGCAATTGGAGCCCCAGGTGCACTTGCCCTCGTTGTAAAACCGACACACCTTCTTCACAAAGGGTTTCCTACTGCCTGGTTCCTTGACTTCACCTTCCTCCATATCTTCATCCTGATGGAGGAAAACAAAACACATGACCGACTGAGAACTACAAATAGGGAAATCGTGTACATCGTTCAGGAAGACACTTGGGCCTAATTCTCATACTGTGTACATAACATCGCACTGCCGGCGGCGTCCCAGCATTGACGCCATGGCGTGCATCAGTTACACAAACAGAGGGTGATCGATCTCGCCACGCCAATTTTCCCAGCATGCCTTGCTCGCTCATAAACCCTGTAATTGGTTTATTAAAAGGTGCCAGAACCTGCCGAATTGATGGCTATGGCTACACTACGACTGTTCCCAATACCAAGGTATTTGCTAAAGACATCTCAACTTACATCCTCTAGTTCACCATCATCATCTTCCTCTTCGCCCTCTTCAGCATAGAGCCCATCCTCTTCACCCTCTTCCTTCTCATCTTTACCAGTCTTGTCATGATCTTCAACATCTTCCTCATAATCCAGCTCGACTGCATGATCGTCCAGGTGATGAATATCCAGCATCTCCGATTGGCTGGCTGCTGCTCGCTTAACACCTTCTGATTGGTCACTTGTCGATACGGCTATCTGTGATTGGTTAGTGTCACTCATTGAGGATTGATTCGGCACTGTTGATTGGTCAGATGTCTCGGGGTCGTCTTGCATCTCATTTACCTGTAAGTGCGAGTCCTTAACAGTAATACGTTCAGCATTGCTCATAGTGTGACCTGTTGAATTAGTTCGTGCTGTCTCGTCGTCTTGTTTACCTGAGCTAGTTAAATCAGAAATTAATTCTTTGCTAATATCCCTCGAGAGTGAGTCCGAATCAACTAAATTTTCACTACAATTTTCAGCGTCCTCAACATCCCCCTGTGCATCACCACTAGCTGCTACTCTCTCTGCCTGACCACTATCCTCTAAGCTTACAGATTCAGTTTGGTCAGCGAGGGAACTAACCGAAGAGTGTACAAATTCTGGAATTTCTAAAGTTGTGATCGAAGGCTGCTGCAATGCCAAGATTGTTTCTTGTTCCGACTCGGTTTCTTTTACCGTTACAGGATCATTTTGAGGTTCGTCATCACCTTTGGTTTCTGAATTCTCCCCTGACTGGGCATCCTTTGTTGGCTCTTCTTCGTCATTTTCAGGGTGACTTTGAGAGATGTCCTGCTCAGATATGCAAATATTTCTCTGAGATTCATCATCAGGGTCTCCATCCTGATTTTCAGCTCTAGTCCGATCATCCTCTTCAAGATCATCGTCTTCAAATTGTTCATCCTTTAGCTCTCCCTCAGATTCACTACCCTCTTCTTCATCTTCAGCTTCCCCTTCTTCAAGACCCTCATCCTGCACCCCGACTTCCATTTCTTCATGATCACTGTCCTCGTTGCTGTTATATTCTCCCGCCACCACAGGACTAAGAGGAGTTTCAACTTCTCCTACAGATGGGCTTGCAATAAGACCACCCTCTGACTCACTGGCTGCATCACTCTCATCACCTGAATTGTTTGCTCCTTCTTCATTTTCGCTGCTCCCAGTGGAGTTGGTACTCGGACTTTCTGGTGTTTCCATTATATTATCTGCATCGTCAGGCTCAGATTCAACCTCATTGTCACTTGGGGTGTGGGGTCCTCTCTGATATGTCTCCTCATCATCTTGATCGAGACTACTTGAATTTGGTGGACTTTCAGGGTTATCCAACCGACTTAATAAATCCGATACGCCATTACGGTCGTCCTCGAGAATTGGCTCTTGATCGGAGCCACTCAGTGATCTTTGTTCGTTGTTGTCACTCTTGGCAGACGAGTTCCCATCATCCAGTTCCAAGTTTTCTGGGCTCTGAATCTGTCCCTCATCTTCTGAATCCATCTCATAAAATAGGCGAATTCCTTGAAGTCATTGACAAATTTTGTACCTGGATACAAAATGAAAGTGAAATTAAATCAAATGTAATTTCTCTTGAGGGAACATCATCGACCAACCTCACCCCCCAATTGTTTGTAAAAATGTTTACAAAAACAAAACTTGTAAAAGTTTTTTCCAGACTAATTTAAATTAATGGATGCAAAACATTTAACATGTTTAATTGCATTAATAAAAAACTGCATTCACATGGTCAAAAGCCCCAATATCTAGAGAAGGTTCCATTTGCAAACTCCTGTCCCAGAACTAATTTAGTCTTCTCTGTGCAGCAGCAGTGCAAAGTAAGAGTTAAAAAATTCTGAGCAGCTGCATCTCTAGACTCTGCCTAATTTTCACATAAAAACCTTAACTTTTGCATTTGATTTTGGGTTCGTTCAACCATTTCGTTTGAAAATGAACTGAATCAAACTTCACATAAAGAAAATAATTTGCAAAGAACCAAATTACGATTGAATGAAAGCTTACTCCTTGTATTTGCATGTGTAAACCAACATTTTTAGACTTCCAAAATCCAATTCACACAACTCAGACAGTACTCAGTAGCTAGCTGAGAAGTGAACTGTTTTTCATGTTTTGTCCATCTCGAAAAGTTAAGCCCAATTGGCAATTTCATTTTGCAGTTTAAGATTTGTTTTATATTTTAAAATCTATTTGGCCACAGAAAATGAAAGTTAACACAAGAAAAGTAAGCACCGCCTAGCACACGCTGCAAAAAGCGGAAACTTATTCGCACCATGGAGGTGTTTCCTTCATGGTCGCACGCATGCTGAATCTGCGTATATTTTCATCTGGTGCAAACATTTGCAAAACAAGGTTATCAGTGAAAAATAAACCCCAAACTAGCAATTTATCAGAACTCAGACCAATTGTAAACGAACCTTAGTGAGCAACAAGCATCCCAAGATTATATTTCAGAGGAAATTTTCCTCAAAAATAACGCAATTTAAAAGCTCAAAAGCGCAGTCAATTAGGGGATTAATGTTCAAGCGGCGCCATGATGGAAAATTACCCACAATTACTCTGTAAAATAAGCTCTCCGGCTAAGTGATAAAATGCACTGTCGAGGCCATGGAGTTGGAACGTCCATGTGGGTGACTATCGAGCAAGTCAATTCGCCTGAGTCAAAATTTTATAAGCTTAGGGGACCTTAACATGTTTCGTAATTCGCGTGCGTGAAGGGCATCATACTAGTCGATTTTTTTTACACAATAAAGAATTTCTGTTTGGTATCGATTATTTTGAGAAACCCGTATATCAAAGGAAAATAGACCAACCGCACTATTCGATTCCTTTATTTACCATAACCCTATACTCGATACTTGATCAACAATATCGCCACTAATGCTGGTTTTGCCGGCCTCTATCTTTGCGTTGCGGGTCACATAAAAAAAGTGCCATAATTTGAGGAAATAATCATTAGTATGCTGGCAGTTGGGACAAAAATTGGGGCTTTTGCCCCGTTTATTAGTGCTACCTCACAAAATGTAGCATCACAACTAAGGCCAGCAGTAGTTGTGGCCCCGTCATTGCTCCCGACTTTCAAGATTCCAACCGACGTGGAGAAGCACACAAACCAGGGAATGAGCGCTCTCGCGCCCCGTAGCAACTTGAAAGCGACATCGGGTGTTCAAGGTAAAGTCAATACTGACACAGCATGTATGAATAATATTTAATATATGGCACCAGCAGAGCTGCTAACTCTCCCCGATTCTGAAAAAAAGTTCGCTGATAATAAACAAATCTTTCCATGTTCTGATTTTGATTTTTGGATCTTTTTGAATCTGATTCTCATTTCTGTATCCGACTCGTGACTGCCACTTTTCACTCATCATAGTTCATAATTAGTAAACTTGCACTTGAAGGTACAAAAACCATTTGTAAGTCTCTTTTTGCACTTACGTCTAAATGAAAGGTTGCTAAACAAAAGCCCAGTTGTATGTACGTTACATACATGTATGTATGTATGTATCATTTGTATGTATGTATTTTGGGAAGAGTGTTGGCTATGGAAAAAAGAGCCAATCCGCATCATGGTTGTTGGTTGATTTGATTACCATCTGTGTTTGTTTTGGTCAAAGCCAACATTCTTCCCAAATCAATACCCACCAAGAGTCTTTTTCAGAGCCAGCAACAGTAACACTCCTTTCACGAGAGATTTACACATGGTTGTACCTGTATAAATCCCTACTATCCTACATGGAAAAGCTTAAAAATCGAACATCAGTCATTCAGTTAGAAATTAACATTCCTATGATTTGCATTCATTGTACAGGTCCCAGCTATGTCCGATATGCACACTCCGACATCAGAGTGCCCGATTTCTCGGAGTACCGCAACACAGGCTCGCTGGATCCCAACAAGCCCGCCAGTGAAACATCAGTGGATCGTAGGGCGTACTCCTACATGCTGGTCGGCGCCGGTGGTGTAGCCGCAGCCTACATAGCCAAGACCCTGGTGACGGATTTCGTTAGCACCATGAGCGCATCTGCTGATGTTCTGGCTATGGCCAAGATTGAGATTAAACTCAACGAGATCCCAGAGGTTTGTAGCCTGTGAAACTCACCAGGGCCCCGTTTCATAAAGCTGTTCAAAGCAGACAATGGTGCTTAGCAAGTTCTCCTGCTAAGCGAGCATCAGCAGGGAACCAGTCACAAGCAGCACACATTACATGATGTTTTAGCTGATGTCCTGTTTCTGCTCAGCAATATTATTTTGTGCCAAGCAATTATTTATGCTTTGAAACAACTTTATGAAATTGGGTCGAGAAAGCTCGTAAAATGCGGCGTATTCATTTAAGACAAACCTCTTTCACAGATAAGCAAACACTTTTTTGTCTATTTTGGACCCTGTTTCCGGATGAACTTGTCCGGAAATTTATTAACTTGATTAACCCTCCTACTCTGAGGTCGATTGTGGTGCCCACAGTTCAACCATTTAAAACTATTTAGACGCTTCACTGATTGTCCATGGCTGCATAAACTTTGATCAAATGGTAAACTTTAGAGTGTCTACAAAGCTATGAGCAAGTGGTAGGAAGGGATTTTAAAATGTTCACATACTTTTTAGTTTTTTGGGGGTTTAAATTTCGCTGCTTTTATTCACAGGGTAAGAATATGACATTCAAGTGGAGAGGAAAACCCTTGTTCGTACGGCACAGAACCCAGGCCGAGATTGACGATGTCGCTTCAGTTGATGTATCGTCGCTACGCCACCCCCAGCATGACAACGAGCGCGTGACAAATCCTGAATGGTTGGTGCTCATCGGGGTTTGCACCCATCTGGGCTGCGTTCCCATCGCCAACGCCGGGGAATATGGCGGCTACTACTGCCCGTGCCACGGATCGCATTACGATGCCTCGGGGCGAATCAGGAAGGGGCCTGCACCTGAGAATCTAGAAGTACCCGAATATGCTTTTAATGGAGATGAGCTAATTGTTGGATGATTGTGATTTGTGAGTTAGATTCTACTAATTAGGACAGTTGATAATTGCCACTGATAACATGCTCCCATGAACCAAGAAAATCCTTCGCTATGAAAAAACCTTAACCCTCCCAAATCCTCTTCAGGAAGTCGGAGGATTGCCGAGGATTGAGGACTGTTGGTTCAAATAACAATTGCTTATCACTGGGCCAGGCATACCAATCTTACCCAAGTCCAGCCATGTTGGTGTGAAGTGACATAAGGGAGTGGGGGATATTTGAGGATTGAGGTCTCACCTGTTGGCAAGTGGGCCTAGGGAGTCAGAGCTTACCTTATTCCCAAGTGTCTTTGACAAGAGACCGACCCGAATCCTTTGATATCCTCTACCTAATGATAACTCAACACCGAAATGTTTGGACTTGAATAAGATTGGTATACCTGGCCCAGTGACTTTTAAGCAATTGTCATTTTGGTCCCGCAGTCCTCAATCCTCCGCAATCGGACAACTTCCTGAATAAGATTTTGGAGGGTTAATCACTCAGAGGTGTCATCTGCAACCATTTAAAGTGCCTGAAATGAGCTGATGTGGACATCCATGCCTCACTAAATTTGACACTGGCAGATTTGAATGTGTGATGTTGTCAAGCTTAATCAAAAAAATTTGCATCCAATACCATTGGGAAGTTTGTTCCCAATGCATTTGGGAATGCTATCATCTTCTTAAATGAAAAGGTAGACGTCACTCTTAACTGTTGGGGAGCTGAGCTTAATTTCGTAAACGGTGAGCACAAAAAATGCACTTGGCACACAAGTATAAAAAACTAATAGCAGAATAGAGTTTACTAGAGAAAAGAACACCACGTACAGTCGACTCTTACTATAGCAAGGTCGCTGAGACTGTCCATGTTACCTCTTTATCACAGGAACATTGTTCCAAGAGGACAGCAAAACAAAGAAACTCAAAGTAGAAATGAGATTTCGCACTTCAGAATGTATGATGTACTCTTTATAAGCAGAACCTCTTTATAAGACTAGAGTGCTATTTATAACAAGGGCTAACTGTAGATTTGGTTTCTTTGTGACAGGTGTCCCACTTGTCTTACATAGAAAGTAAACTTTCTCAGTAACATCTTCTGCTATAATATGACAGTGGACCTTGGTATCATTACATGTTCACCTTTTGTGATATGAAAAGACAAAAACTTTATCGGTGGCAATCAACAACTATCCTATTTCTACTTGAAATTTTAATATAAATACACAATACATTTTACTCTCTCCAAGTTTGTTTAAGTTGTTTATAGAATCTCAACCCAAAGAAAATGGCAACAGTTTGAATGAAAAAACCAACCCCAAAACAAATTCCAAGGAACTTGTCTGGCCAAAACATTCATCAAAAGAAAGCTGTATTGAACCCTTACACTGTTGTCACAAGTGGCTTTTGTCTGCCCATGGTCTGCCATTTTGGGAGTCAAACACATGTAAAGATATGGAATGCGTTCAAGTGTGTGCATGCCACCTAAAACACGCGTGGCACAGTAACCCACGGAAGCAATCGGACTTCCAAAATGACGCAAGCAAAGATATATCGTGTGATGAGTACACATTACTTACATGCTTGTACTGTACATGTTTACAATTTGGTACTAAATCCCATGTTTGTGTTCTTGAATTTGTATTTATAATGCAGTTGACCATTATGATTTAAACCTATTGCATTAGTATCAGCAATAGAACGTGCCAAGTCTCGCGCGTATTCAAACCTTTGTTGGGACCACTTCGGTCCCGCAGACATTGCTTTAACACGTGAATTGAGCAAAACTCGCGAACTTTAACAGGTCTCAATGTTAAAATATGCAGAAGACTTGCACAATCTATTCAGTTTTATTTACTTCATGTTTCAATCATAAAAACAGGTTTGAAACAACAGAAGCTTTAATTCTTTCCCAGCTATGTTTATAAAACTGATGCAATTTTTCCAATGGACGACCTTGTTGAAAACACCTGAATTTTATAAGCATCTATTTAGAGCATGAAACTTAGACACAATATTTATTTCTCAGGTAAACCCTTCTACTGTCTGACCATTCGATATAAGGCACGTGGATGCACTTTGCCAGGCTGTAATATACACAATGTATCAGTGAATGCATCTACACGGATTGCTTCATTTACAGTTCACTGGCTCAGTGATATATGGGCGTTTTTTGCAATTTCATACCCGTAATGATCAAATACCCATAATATATTAGCTTAATATAAATTTGAAAAAAATAAATCAAAATCCACAAAAAAATAACAAGTTTGTTTTTCTTTAGAGAATGATTGTTTCTTTTTGGCAAACAATTAGTTTGGAGATCACTTTTGATTTGAATAACTCAACTTTCCGGAAACTAAACAATATGCAAAAGCAATTTTATGAAATCGATACAAACAGCAACTATCAACCTTATAGTCCTGAGCCGACGGGTTGTTCTTCCTTTAGATAACACATGCAGTTGAATGGTGAGTCATCTAACTGGAAAATATTTCCAAGAGTAGGAGGGTTAATGAACAATTTCCCAAGATGCCAATAGACTTGTCTCTCTTTAAATCAGCTTAGAAGATTACCTTCAACAGGCCCTCATCGGAAACCTATGGACTCCTTCAAGATGGCGTCATACAGCTACCCATCTTCCAGTGCATTGTATAAATATGTATAGGCAATTGAGTAGTGGTTTTAATAATTTTTGCTGATTTGTGTTGAGCACATGTACATGTACAAGGTTTTGCAAGTTGAACAGAGTGAAACATCAATAAAGTTATTAATTAAAATGAAGTCATGCCTATTGTGTTGTTATTTCTTTGCATGAGTTGTAGGCAATGTCAAATTTGGGAGCTATGGCTACAGCTGTTACCAAGGGTGTTGTTGATGGACCTTGTATGCTTTAGGGCATGTCCACGTGATGACCAAGCCATAGCCACTAAGTGAGACACGGCCTTGATAGCCTAAACGAAATGGTAAACAGGGGTCTCTCCATGCACAAGCTAGCATATTGGGCTGATACCTGCGTATTGCATGGCGCTAAGCAAAAAATACACACTTTTATATTTACATGTGTATAAAACTGGTAGGGGAGATGGCCTTAGTTTTGAAAAATCCTAGGAAGAACTTTGGTAAACAACCACACAATCTAAAATGAGTAAACTATATCAAGATTCACACTTTATTTTCTTATCACATAATGTGTATTTTACTACTGTGCATTAGCCACAATTATGGGTACACTTTATTTACAATAAGCAACAGAGAAATATCCTGTCCCAAGTGTTAGATAATTCCAGACCAACTTCACACAAACTGGCTCCACTGATAACCAGGGGCTCATAGGGCTAGTTTTGCATTTTGCATTGAGCTAGTTTTTCTTTGACAATTTAAGCAAGAGAGGTACAATAATTGGACTTGACTTTTACATACCTTCTTCAAAGACTACGGTCTTCTCAGAATTCAAAGTTTCTGTCATGTGAACTGCTTTTGAATGAGGAAAAATAGGGGATTTAAAAAAAAGTTACACATAAACGCATGCAAGCTGCGGAGCAGGAAGTAGTGGAAACTGTGGGTGTGCAGCAGATAACGTTAGTCTTGGGGTGAGACCCACTCTCACACCATGAACCACCCCTTCGGGGAAAAATGTGCCAAATCAAAACAAGAAGGTCTTGCACCCAGACTACATGCGTGTGACGCAATGGCACTGATAGAGTAACCCTTTGCTGATCTTGTTATTTGAGAAACTGAAATGTTGAAATCACTTCCCATCAGGGATTTGTCAATATGTTGGTGATAACGAGTACACCAAGGAAATGTGGACGCATGATTGAGGCCGGGCACTACTGCAATGCTTTTCAAGCACCTCTTCCTTTTCCATTGCATGATAATTTCGTACAAACAGTTACCATTGAAAACGTGGTGACACATAAATTTTTCAGGATACCAATTTGATGAATACCATCCACTATGGTTTAGAATGGTAGATATGTCAGCCTGCAATTTATCATGTGGTGCTTGTGTCTACACAGTACACACAAGTACAGTACGTTGTACCCAGCTAATTCTGTGCACAGTTGCGCTACTATACACAATCCGAGCAGTTGAACGGTTTCAAATGGTTTCCCATTTGGGATGGCCTTTTTTTGTTAAAAAGCGTCATAATGCTGGAAAATCTGTACTCGTTTTGCGTTTTGCGAATGGTAAAATTGCATGTGACGCTCAATGATTGAGTGTATGCGCATGAACTAATAGATGTTACATTAATTATTGGTATGTATTTATTGCGTAACGAGTAAATTAGCGCCCGCGAAAGCTAGCCTGCCACGCGTTTGATTAAACACTCTTAACCATGTTTATACCGCACGTTTAAACATGGCCATGTGATCTCCTCGCGTTCAGTCAGAATGGATAAACTCTCCCAGGTATTTATGAATGAAAGATAATTTATATGCAAGCCTGCAATATGATAGCATGGTGACTGCATCGCCACAGTACACACATGTACAGATAGTTTTGTTTATAGTTGTGCCACCACACACAACCCATTCAATTGAATGATTTCAAAAGGTTGGTCAACTCACTGGAAAATGGTACCAAGAGTAAGAGGGTTAGGACTGAAATTAACAGAACTTTAGATGTAATCCCATTCCTAACATGATATCTGCACACAATGCTCAATTTTCAATCAAGGGGGATTTAAATGATGAAGTCACCCTGACTTAACCCTCCTACTGTCTGACCATTTAATATCTTCTACATTTTATACATGGTTTTGAACTTGCTGTGCCAACTTGCAATGACATCATATTCACAGTTCGTTCTGTGCACAGCCCATTGAATGATTTCAAACGGTTTGGTGATGTTACAGCGTTTAGGAGGATTGATCAGTACTTTATGACCAGGAACCTGAGTTTGTTAAAGAGGGAATTTCCATTAATTTAAAACAAAAACACATCTGTCGTGGTGAGGCATGGTTTAATTTTAAAGGGTAAAAAAAAACCCACCACATTTTGTTTACCATTTTCTAATAACCATCATGATAAATATTTCTATTGGGAAATCTGATCTAACTTGCTAAGTAAAAGAAATAAATAGATATTCATCTATGAAGAAACATGCCATAATACAAGTACACCCAGGCCTGAGAGTGGACCATTACAAAAAAAGGGGGGAAAAAAAGCAACATTCTTTTGTTCGTCCAGGGTATCCCACATGTTATCATTGTATTTACATAAAACCTACACATTGTGTTGTTTTTATAAACAAGCAAAACTTTCTGGATAACTGTGCATCATCGACCACACTGTCTAGGTTTCAACCAGCGATGACCCATGCTATACACGGCTTGAGCGTGGGCACCGACGACCACATTGCTTAAAATTTTTGGGATTTTCTTTTTTACTGAGCACGCACAGATATGTAGTCTTAGTTATCCAGCCGTTTACTGGCGTGTTCTTACATTATCGCGTAGTGCCCTATAAGGTTTCACCAATAGACCCCTTGATGGGCGCCATCGTTGATGAAACGTGCTCGAGTGAAAGGCCATCAATGGCTGAGAGTCATGTGCAGCGCATACACGGGCGCACTTTTCTATTGTTTGTCATCAAAGATGGCGGAAAATGATGTCATGTGCAATCCATGTATGGTTCTTGCCATTTACGCATTTACAGTACGTGCTAAACAAAATATTAATTAAAAAAAGAAACACATATTGCCTGGAGAAAAACATTTTGCCACATTCCATGAAAAAAAAACCAGATTTTGGTTTAATATGGGATATTTCACAGGCCTGTAGGCCCTTAAGTGAGTTTTTCGAAGAAAATTTTCAGAAGTAGAGTATAAACTATGATCAGTAAAAGGTGTTGTTACAACCCTGTATACATCTGTCTTTAGAACAGTGTTGGCTCTGAGCGTGAGAGGAGCCGGTGGTTTGGTTTCAACGGTTCAAACAGTACACTACGTGAAGGGATTTCAGAGCTGAAACGTAGCCGAGGTTGCAGTGATGGCATTGTAGATGTAAGTATTAGAAAACGGAACAAACTGATGCGTTATGATCTTAATCACTTCCTGTGCTGCTGCTCCACCGACGAATGCCGCTATGGAATGCAACTCAGCCGCTCCGTATCGACACCTACATAAAACGACAGGCCAAACAAAAAAACAATAAATACAATTATCTTAATTATTATATAATCATTTCGGAAACTAATCAGCCTTTACTCGCAGCTGAGACGCTGAATTGCGAAGGAGACGACTGCAGCGTGTTTGAGCCACAGGCCTGTAAAAGCACCTTTTGGCAGTCAGCTCAATCAACCCATACATGACCAGAGCACAGCCAGAGATCCGAAAGTGTTTGATTTTTCCGGAGAGGAAAAGGCTCTAAATGAAAATTGAACCAGGGCCACAGAGGTCAGAAGTGAATGCTTTTTTGCAGTAGCCACTCACGCCAACCATCAACTCTTGGTCATAGTTCAGGCTCAGTAAATCCAAACCTTACTTCAAACTGAACATTACAAATATTTTCATAGTTACTGATAAGTAGGCCAAGAATTTGTTGCAAAATTTAGGAACATAACAAATTTGACAAATACAAGTGAAAAATATAAAAAGTAAAGAAATTGAGCCAAAATAGTAAACTTAACCTCCATGTACTTTAAAGTCAAAATGAAACCGGAAGGGATAGGTTGGGATGGGAAAGAGAAGGTGGGGGTAGGAGGGAAAGACAGTTCTACACAATGTGCACTTTATTGTACTCACGATCATTCAAAAATACTTACATTTCATTGATGTGGTCATCCTTTAAGGTAAAATTGACTCCCCATTCATGTAGGATGTTATGCACACAGCTCTGATCGATAATAATAATATAGAGAAATTTCAATTGTAAATACAAACAAGAATGGAATATAATATGGGCTTACTTGGAGGGGCTGGTTTCCAGTCATAGTATCCAGGTCTATGTTAGACTGGTCCCCTGTCTTTATCCACAAGGATACAGACAGGCACTGGTCTTACAGGCCCAATGATTTCAGTAAATAAACTTGCAGTGATGTAAGCTTTCAACTTCTGTTATGATCGGGTCGGCTACAAAGTGACGTAGTTTGCCAGTTACACTGGCAATTAAATGTTTTTTTTCCCCTCAATCCTCTGCTGCTACGTGTGCATACTGTTTGTATGTAATGTTGTTTTATTCACAATGTACAGTTCTTTGTGTGTGTACATGTGTGTATAGACTACGAATCTCTGTCCGTGTGAATGGGATGCGAAGTTAAAGGTACATCCGGTTGGATCCTGCCAGGATCTCAAGGTTGGTATCTGGCGTTATTCACGAGCCTCAACGTGTCAACGTCAGATGTTCATGCTAGGTCTTTCAGGCTAAAGGGGCTCCCCATTATATCAGGCTATGGCTGAATTAGGAAGCCACAGTTTTATCATCTTTTATGGAGCACTGGTAGCGTATAACTCAATGTTTCAAACCATTTCAATGGATAGTTGTTATTTTTACCAACGTCTTCAGAGTACGCCATTGCGTAGATTAAGATCCAGTTTTTAAAAAGTGCCAACGAATCTATAGTTGATTTACCAGCAGTGCCCCCCCCCTAGGAAAAATGGTGCCCCCCTAAAAATTTACCTTAGTTACGCCGCTGCCGGTGAAAAGGATGCATAGTTTCTGAGTTTTGGTGACAAAACTTGGAAAATCTTTAATGGAGCTTGCCCATAATGTAAATTCCAGCATGCCATGGCCAATTATCAGGTTTGGCCGATTCACAGTGAACAAAAACCACACTTGGTTAAGCCATGGTTTTATAGTGACAACTACATTTCCCAACCTTCTGCCCCCCCCCACACGGAAAAATAAAAACAACCCTGGAAATCCCCCCAAATTAACCCCACCTGTAAGCATGAACAAGTTTAGGAGAGCCCCAATATGTTTAATCTGCGACATAGAGCCTAGATGTGTTCTGACCTTTAGCTTGTATGTATCTGCTTCAACTTGGTCGTTATAGCTCCCGGGGTACCGGTTATATTGATTGTAGAACCGGTCGGCGGCACGCAGTAGGACATACCAGACCACTTCGCTGTCTGGATTCTCCAGATGGCATGCTGCAAAAGGTGGGGGACTTTATTTGAAGTTATTTCAAGATAGGAAAACCATTCTGTAATTTCTCTCATTGTTATCTCTTACTGATTCTAAGGAATTTTTTAAGGTAATTGAGCTTAGTATTGACTGTGGTATTACCGGTACTAACATACGATAATATGAAGACATGGTATAGTTTGGAATGCGAGTGGCGTGGAATTTCATGGCTGAGCGGTCAAGAGCACCGGACTCAAGCTCTGGCATTTCTGATCAGCAGGGTGTGGGTTCGACGAGTCCTGGTCTTGACACTTGTGTCCTTGAGCAAGCCGCTTTATAACCATTATTGCTTTGTCTTTCAGAGGGGCATAAAGTCGTTGTTTTCTGCGTGTTGTGTAATGCACACAGAACCCAGTACACTTATCCTTAAGAGAAGGGGTTCGCCCCAGTGTTTTCTGGTATGGTTGGCTGCAGATTGCACAACAGCACCATGCAAAAACCGGTTTTATATTTTGAACTTCCGCTCGGTCCTTTATCGCACGGTCACGACCCCGCCAGTCTTAAATGTTTTTTTAAGACCTCGTCGCCACTCTTCTATTCCCTTATTTAAATGTTATTCACAAATGGCTTAATAAAAAGTACAATATCTGACCAGAAATCAAAAACCTGACAATCCTAACATGATTCGACGATATCATTTGGTACAAAAACACTTTTATAGTTTCAGCTCAATTCCTTCCCCTCTAAATTGTTTGCAGGTTTTTTGATATTTTAGAAAGAGTTTAGAAATCAGTGATCTGATGCTGGGACACAGAATAAGTGCAAAAAACATTAGCTCACCAATATCTGAGGCACGGCATGTATCTGTATTGTACTCTTCAGCCAATGACCGGCACCGAACTACTCTCAGAAACTGTGCATTCTTGCAGAATAACTTGATCTCCGAGTCTGGTATGCTGTCTGGTGTCTGCAGAGGAGAATCATTAATAATTCATTGGGGCAAGTCATGAATATATACTTTTTGAAGCTTTGCATGGTGAGGTATCAATGTATATTTGGTTTGCGGTAACACCATGTG
>CM021529.1:14206762-14220371 GCA_010994315.2 Pisaster ochraceus
TGGCTGGTGAGGCAGGTGGCTGCTGCTGAGGCCAGTGATTGCTGAGGCTTGAAATTGTCTTATGAGACAAGTGGCTTATAGAATCATTGGCTTCTGCGGCCAGGCGTTACTGAGACCAATGGCTGCCGAGGCCAGTAGTTACTGGGAATACTGGTTGCTTAGGCCAGTGGTTGCTGAAGCTTGAAATTGTCTTATGAGACCAGTGGCCGCTGATTTGGATTTATTTTCGTCGATTTTATCAACTTTTTTCATAAGACTTACGTAACAAACTTATCGTTGAACCAACCAATCTTAGGCATTTCTTTAATTTATTCATGCAAAACAATTCGTGAACGAAAATCAAAACAAAACATAAAAACTTTGTTATTTCTTATTTCACTTATCTCAAAGGTTGTTCTCTGATTTCAACTTCTTTGTTTCTCACGACTATGAGCTTGGGCCGTCAACATTCCACGGAAAAGTGGTGAACTACCTTCGTGGTTTTAAGTCATGCCTAGCCAAGAAGCGAGACAACAGAACGTGTGCCTATGATGTGCAGAAAACAACGCAAACGGTAAAGTTTCTCATTCAAATCTGTGTAGATAAAGTATAAGGATAGCATTTTGAAAGTGACAATCAAGGACGTTACAAAACAGCTGAAGCCATTTTAAATGCTTGGTATTCTCGGAAAAGGAATGCCTCGGCTATTTCCGACAAAAAAAATATTACTTCAATATTTCGATAAATGTTTTATTCTGATTATTTGTGTTATTTCTTGTATTTCTGTTTGTGGAAGAAATTGGTACACACCAAAAGTAGGGTCATTCTTTGGTTTTTATCAACGTAGTGCTGGTTTAAGGCAAAAACAGAGATACAATAAAGTTCACTTGTGAAAGTTCCAATTGAATACAGTATTTACAACTGAGCTTCTGGACAGAAATTACACATTTTCCCGGAATCATTACCAAGGTGTGATTCTACCTTTAAACGGAATTTCAAAGAAAAGTAGCAATGATGTTTATAAGTAAACAATGCTGCATTGTTCACTTAGAAAAATATGATGCCTCGTCGTTAAACTTAGTTTTCTGATTCCACTTATTCCATATTAACTTATTAAACTTATTCAATTTGAAGAGAGCTGGACTCGGACTTTACTCAGTCTACCTCCGTGATTGGCTGAAAGTTTTCCCACGTGATCAGATTAAGGTTATCCGATTGGAGGATTGGAGTACAAACTGCACAGAGATGCTACCTCAATTGTTTGAGTTTCTCCAATTGAGTAAGTCATAAACTGAAACTAAAAGAAAACCTTAAAAAACAAACACAAAACGACCGATATGGAAACACAAAATTCAACTATTCGATTATGAGACTTATCAACGCAAGGTGGCAGCATATATAGTGGGGTGGGGTGGGGTGGGATATGCTGGAAACCACATAGCTACTAAGAGTAACTGCCAGATATCAAATTTCAGCTTATTTCGTACGCTGGGTGTAGTTTTTTTTACCCCATTCCATAAAAGACCCACAAGGCAATCCAGCAATACCATACACTGTTATTGGGTGCATTAACAATTTAAAAATGCACATCGATCAAAACAGCACTGCAAATACTGGGGTGTCAAAATTGGCACCATGAGTGTTCTTACATAAATATACCCAAAAAGGATCCAAATTTGCATCTGCCAACACAACTATATTGGTGCTATTCTAACACCTCATAATGTTAATTTTGATTATCTCTTGACATCATGACATTACGCATCAAGCGGGTGTAAATCATATACATTTAAACATATTAAAATGCGAGAATAATCTGATTTCCCCATTAGATTTAATTTTGAAGTATAGTTTGCAATCACCGTATCTAAAAAAACAAAAAAACAACAACAACAAAACCAACAACCAAAAAAACTTTTCTGTTGCATTTCCTCGCAGGGAAACTGAGCAGTACCACCATTCAGAAGATTTGCCTACTCCACCCGTCCAGTGGCAACAAGAGACTGTCCAAACCAATGCTACCGGAAACCAAACAGTTATTGAGAGAGTTTTATCGACCCTTTAATTTAGAACTTGCCCAGATGCTGAACGATAATAAATACCTGTGGGAGGATAGTGCTTAATATGACCTTAAACTGTCAGTATACAACCCTTGCAATTGACGTCACAAGCTCATACTGCGCCCTCACCGAGGTCAAAGGAAGACCTAGCGTGAACATCCGACGTCACTCTTCGAGGCTCGTGAATATACCAGCCTCGAAACGCCTGGCGGGATCCAACCAGATGTACCTTTGACCTCACATCCCATTTGCACTCCCAGATTGGCTATCACGCTCTAACTCGCGATCTCAGACTTGACCCTCTTGTGTATACGGGATATTCAACTGAAATTGACATAACAATACCGATCCTATAGAGATGGCTAAGTGTGCGTCGTTTGTGGATGCGAATGGCCCGAGGACGTAGCCCGAGGGTCATTTGTATCCTGCAAATGGCACGTACACGAAGAGCATTACGCGACTTGACCTCCACCTGTGACGTCATGTTGTTTGTACCGGCGCTCCATTATTTCGCGCGAGCCAATATTGTTTAAAACCATTAAGCGTGGTAGGTCCTCAGAGACCCCCAGATCCATTTAAATGGTGAGTGGTGCCCCCTCCTGTAGTTATAACATTGTCAAATAAAATTTAAAAAAAAAACCCTCTGGGAACTGATCGGTTTGACGGTTCAGGGGTGCGTTCCACTTGCGCAAACGTGAGCAACGTTTGCGAAAAATTTCGGATGGAACGAGTTGTGCAGCGCCAACGTTGCAAACAATAGCAACCATAGGCAACGTATTTCTGAGGTGTTGGCGGGTGGTTTTTAATACGGCGGACAGCAACACTTAAATGAAAGGTAAACAGACCATATTGTTTTCTTGTCTAGAAAATACTTATCATGTGTTTTCAGTGGCTAATAACACAGTCAGGTAGAGTTGATATAACTTAATTAGTTGATGTCGTGGTGTACAAATGTAGACAAAAATGTACCTACAATACAGCAAAACCAAAGTTACAAAAATTAAAAAACATACGGTGCCACCATCTTCATTACAGAGCGCCGCCAAAATGGCATCACGAAGTGCGCAACCAATCGTTTCAACGATCACAAACGTTTGCGCGAACGGTTGCGATCTGTTTGCGTAAGTGGAACGCACCACAGGCCTAGATTTGAAAGCAAGATCCAGATTCTTTAGCAAGATCCTGCAATGAAGTTGCATGTCACAGTAGCCCATAAGTGCCATTACGGGTTGTCACGTTTTTATACAAACAAATTTCGAAAGGTAAATGTTAGTTATTTCAATTTTGGGTTGAACAAAGAAAAATTTACAAGAGCGGAACTTGAACCTGCGACATCCGGATAGTGTGTTTCCAAAACAAAAATGTACTTCTCTTAAAACATGGCTTTGACATACCATATTGTCGGGAAGGTAATCATTTAACGATGAAATAGTATGAAAGTAAAGGACATTTCGCAAATCAACAAAGAAAACACGAGAGTAAGACGTGGTTTCCGTTTACGGTTTACTTGGAAACATATCAGAATTTTGCCCAACTGACGTTCATGTTATTATTAAATCAGAATTGTCACACAAATTCGGGCGTTAATGGCAAATGGGGCTTCAAAAAATAAACAGACTCGTCCCAAGCTTTTATCAATGCTAACTAAGAAACAATATTTCTGTAATCATGGAGATAAAGGTTGAAATTGTACTTATAACAAATTGTTCGTATGTATTATTCTTTTCCAGATATTTGTATAAATATAAATTAATAAGAAGATTTTATTTCATAAAAAAATTGTAGTATTTGTTCGAGTTGTTTTCTCGTTTTCAAAACGAGTGAGACGTGCACAGTCTATTGCGATCACAAACCAGTCAGCTAATTGCTTTGGTGCAAACCGATTTAGTTCACACAACTCAATTTTTTCCCCGATGCCAGGAATGTTGCCTAATAATAAACGGAGCACAGGGTACAGGCTATTTGCACACTGTGCGTTCAGACTACGCCAAGGTGCGGTCAAACTCCAAAGGGCATTGCAATGTGAACCTAGTCTACGTACAGGCCTGGATGGTGAAGTGTGAAAGGAAGTTGCCTTATATTATTTTTCGTTGCAAAATGATCACTATACGAAACGTTATACGAAAACGAGCTGAACACTTCCGCACATCTTTACTGTACGTACTGTCATATTTGTTGTTCAAATTATAGCCGCCACTCACCAAACTCCTTTTTTATAACGTTGTTTGTCTATAATACGCAATAGTTCTGACAGTGTAGATGGGGTCAACCACTGATGTGCATCAACATAAATGAAATAAACAAAACACAGCCGTGCAGCTAGAAAGATAACAACGCAGTTATCAGTGTGACGTACACCAACGAAACAAACAACAATACAATACACCGCTGTACACGAATTAATTGCCTTGTGCATCGGTATTGCACATTGCTATAGTAGGCGACACGCTGTATTTCCAACGTCAACAACATATGCAAATTTAAGCCTATTGTTATACAAGTACATACTAATATAGATTAGTATTATAATGAACACTTGTTAATGTCTTCTCAATGCCACTTCGGCACATTCTGCCCTCGTCATCCACACCTAATCCAGTAGTCCAGTCCAAGGGATGTTGTGAGAGTTTGTTTACCCGGGTCTCTCTGCATTAGCAATGTGCCATCTGAGAGACAAGCCATTGAGACAGGTAAGTGTCCCTGGATAGCGAGTCATTGGCGTGTGATGTATGTAGAAGCCCAGTAATGGTTGGCTGGAACACTGCAAGCGTTAACGCTCGTTATATTAGATGCACAGGAGTAAAACGGTTGTTAGGTGAATGGGTTTATACCACGACAGCCTTAAAAGAAGGCAAATTTGAAGAGAACATTGATAATGAAATTACGTCACGAGTATCAAAGTATTACATTAAAGGCGGTTTAATCTACATTTAGTTTGCTGTAACACCATGTAGATTGTTCTTGAAGACTTGTCTTGCTTTTATTCTACTGCCGTGGATCAGATTTTCGGGATTCGGGGAGACTTCTTATAGCTCTGAACGGATCTATCATGCTGAGTGCGCTGTAAAAATAGCCACGACTTTGCTTGGTGGTTCGAGGGGGGGGGGTTCGTCTGGTGATTTACTAAACTGCTGTGGAGGGAGTAATTGTTGGTCTTAAAGGAACACGTTGCCTTCGTGTTGGGCGGTTTGGGCTATAAAAGCGTTTGCTATGAAATGAACGTGGTTGGAAAGATGTTTTAAAAGTAGAATACAATGATCCACATGAATATGTCCTAGAAATGTGTGGTTTTTGTTAACATTTGTGACAAAGAACGGTCCGCCATTTTGTAGAGTCAAAATTTTGACTCCACTAAATGGCCGACATGCTCCGCTAGTCTTATTTCCAGTCGCAGCTGTTGAACTACGACTGAGCAATTACTATTACTATCACGGCGGTCCTCTTGTACGCGTAGTATATCCAGCTTATGGATTGTAGCAGGGCCAACCTATGGTGTGCTAACGCTTTGTGTGATGCAAGAAAGTCTGGTACCCATTGCTGTTTGTGTACGTGTATCGTAATCATCACATCGGTATTATGACATGAGTCTGATCGTGATTTCGTCGTGTTTTTCTCGCCTCTGTGTTGCAAAATTGTCTATATTAGTATTATTGTCAGTATAAAGTGGAGCTGAAGAATGGACCAATTGTTAGTCTCAAGAAATTTTTCTTACCCGGATTGAGGAGGTTTCTTCTTTTTGGATGTTTCTTTATCCTGTTGGCGATCCATTTTGACACCTCTATGCATGTACAGTGTGGGTGTTTACATGTTGCGAAGCGAGATACAGAATGGTACATTACCTGGTGTTCATCTGATTGGTTTATCAGGCCACTTGCTACGGCACCAACCTAACGACTGTTCGTCGCGCATTTTGCCCATTACATGGACGGTGGTATTTACGGCTGGAAATACATATACGTTTCGCAGGGGCAGATGTCGGGGTCAGAGGTCACTGCTGTTTTTTTTAATTACCATTCACTAAATATAACACATTAAAGGCATGTTATTGCATGAACAACTCTTAATAAGGATATTGAACACTTCCAAACAGAAAAATTTCATGAGATTTTAAGGCAACGTGTTCCTTTAAAGACTCAACGCTTCTGACCTTAGTCAGAAGGTTTGGCGATCGTAACAGGTATTACGTGTATCATTTGGTTACCCATACACCGATGTTTATAAAAACACTGTATACTCAGTACTTTCCCGAGTCCTGTGAAAACAAATTCCACGAGCATAATATTCGGGTGGGATTTGAACCCATGCCTTTTGTCATTCTAGAGCAATTTTTCACCACTAGACCACTGAGGTTGCCCGGTAGCTATAGGAGGCAGCTCGAATCCTATATTTTAGCAGCAGGTACCACAACAATGTATAGCATTTTTATTTTTATTTTTATTTTTATTTTGGACCACTAATTTGGGGGGTCTGGAAAGGTGGTTTTCAATAAATGCACTTTGAAGTTGATGTTAGTGTTATTTACGTCTCCAAATTTCCACAATTCCGATTTCAGTTGATCAGACCCACTCGGCCCGGTTGGTGTTTTTGGGGGGAGGTGATGATAAAGTATTGACTCAAGCATGACTGGAAAGATCGTCCAAAAGTAGAGTACAATCATCCACCACTACAATAACCCCATGGCAATTTCACCGGTTTCGTGATTATTTTAATAAACGAACAGGTCACGTGAAATGCATGTGACTTTATCTGCATCAACAACTTGAAGCCGATCATTCACGTGATCATTCAGCTATTATTTCCATCCATATAAAACCTTTTTATTACTGGACTAAATCAATCTCTGATTGTTTGCAACTTTCCCTGACATAACAACACAAATTGAAATATTCAAATTGTGGAACAAAGTTATTAATAATGGTGCAAAAATTGCTTTTCAAAATGTAGGCCTTTATAATGAGAGTCCGGCTAACGGACCGTGGCTCTGTAGCTGTATCCGTGGGGCTATAGCAAGTCAACAGCCCAATACGAAAACCCGAAATCTCACTGTGTGTTTTGAACGACAGACTCAAGTGTCACTATTTTGTTAAGAAGGGCGGAGCTTTATGAAATAGATCGATTGCATTGTACAACTACTTAATTGTTTTGTAACTGAAATTATGGATTTTTAAATTCATATTACCTCATTTTAAACCTTGTTATCCGTCATTTTCCCTAACCTAAACAAGCACACCGCAAAACCACAGATAAACAAAACAACCACTCCATAAATTGGAAGTACACAAATGGCAGGACGATCAATGAGTAGCTAAATGGTTGTAATTATGGTTAAATATTGATGTGCTTTTTTTCTCCAGCAAATGTCGAAGCTTAACCAAGCCTTTACACTGACTGTGTTTGTTTCGCTCCTGCCGTTGTGCTTCATTATATATCGATATAATCTGCGACATAGTAATGGGAGGGCTCTCCATCAACACAAAGCACCATACGCTCCAACCTTCCCAGGTGTCAATGGATCTATTCGTCACTACAAATCATTGTTTGGGGATGATCAGGTATACGGTTGTCAATTTCAGTGTAACACGCACAGGCTTTTGCGTGATGAGATTGTAAAACAATAAACAATGACCCCGTGTCAACAACGTCCAACGCAGCTACTGTCTGCCACGCTCGCCATTTGAAGAATCGAGTTGTAAACGTCGTCGCCTGTTGCGCTGTACACTGTGTCAAAATGGCGCGAACAAGATTATTGTTATGGTGAGGTCACTTCAGGTGATTTAGGTCAATACTGTCAGGCTGGTTACGATAGCTGTATTAACTTCACATCGTTTGAGACTTTGCTAAGACTGGTCAGTTTGTTGAGGCTTTGAAGAAATTAAAACATTATTTGCCGTTGTTTCCTCTCTTGTAGCCAGTGACGCTCCGGTGCTCAACTTGTGCTCTGGTGTCAAGCTCAGGTTACCTTCTGGGCAAGGGAGCCGGACAGGACATCGACAAACACCCCTGCATTATCAGAATGAACTCTGCTCCGGTCAAAGGTTACGAAAAGGACGTTGGTAACCGAACAACGCTACGGATGATGAATTTCATGGATGGTGTGCGGGCTGATCGATTGCCTCCCGAGGGGAGTGATGTGCTCGTCTGGGGACTGTTCAGGAGGGAGGGCTATTTATCAAAAGGGAAAGAGATGGTCAAGAGACTTAGAGCAGGGACACTCATCCACGCTCAGACGTATCAAGGAGAGAAGGAGGCAGAAGATTTGTTTAATTTGGAAACGGGGACATCACTGTGAGTTTTTCCCTCCTCATCTTCTTTTCGGATCCAAGCCCTGAAATTCGCGCTCTTGCACTTGCCATTAACATGTCATAACGATGATTGTTTTCGTAAAAGGCCGTGCCTTATTTCATTCAGTCAGAAGCTACAGAGGTGATGCACTTATTTTGAAATAACTACTGAAGACGAGCTGTCCCGTTGTACTGGTCATCCCTGATGTACAGGTTTTGAGGCCGGTGTCCCCAATTTTGATGATCTTTGGTCAAGGTTTCTTCCCGATCTCCCGGACCTGTCTCACCCCCATCTCCTATAATAATGGTCTCTCTAGTTGTTAAGAAACCAAACACGAAAATGTCCCATGGCTTTGTATCGCAAACATTACAAGACGTTTTCAGTTACATCACAGAAAGAGCTTAAAAGCATTTGTCCACCTCTTTAAAAACCATCACGCGCGACTCAAATGTGAAATTTCATGGTGTTTTTAATCGCAGTGTGGGATTCCAACAGCTCAAAATTAACCTGTGCTCATTACGGTATACGGTAGCATCGACTGTAAGGTGAATCATTTCAAAGTCCTTGTCGGTATAGGATGTGCGCACACTGCGCTCAATCTTACCTCGCACAAATTCGCTGACGAATAAAAGAAGAAATAAAACCATTCATCTTGTAGTCTACTATAGACCATAGAACCTTTGCTTACAAAAGAGTGACTTCGCACATTTCAGGGCCTTTCTGCCGAGTAAGATACTACTTACGGGAATTTTTACAAGTTGTGTCCTAAAACTTCTATATACACATAAATTGGGGAATTGTGGAAAATAACAGCTGCACAAGTTTTAAGCTGTGCCCCTTTCTTTGTATTAAAAAATTGATACAAATCTGACAGTGCATCCCTACACAAAATATAGTTGTGTTTTGGGGGTATTTTTTCATTTGGGGATGTGTGTATAGGCTCAGTGGCTCTTTTGTTAACGTGTAATGTCACAGGTTACAGGTTGCTTCTTACCTTTAAACAATGCTTGTATTTTCTCAGTTCTCTAATTAAAAACAAGCTTCTTGTTGTGCATTTGTCACTTTGGTTCTTGATTTATTATTATTATTATTTTCTTTTTGTTGGGCGGGGGGTAGGGGTACGGTTGTATTTTCCATTTTCATGTACATTCCCCTTTGGCTTTTACACAGTGTTTTCCCTTTGTTTTGCTTTTTTGTTAGTTCCACTGTGACTGGCAGGTCCAAATTTGTATAGGGGTTTTCGATGATGCATTGAAAAAAAAACCTTTATTTTGGGAGTGTTGGATTTACATTTTGATCTTTATCTTATCGTGGATTTGTTTTTATTGTGTTATTGATCCTCTTGTCATTTTACATATTACTGTACTTTTAAGTAACGTTTATTTATTTAGGAGATATACAATGTGCATTTTTATTTCTTACTTTTGTTGTTTGTGTAAAACGCCTTGGGCGCCCTTTTAGCCGGATTTTGCGCCACAGCACATCTTTTATTGTTATTATTGTTATTAATTTTTCAGGCGTGCAACCAAGTCCTGGTTGTCCACCGGTTGGTTTGCAATGATGGTAGCTGTTGATATATGTACAGACATTCATGTGTACGGCATGGTACCGGCCAACTACTGTGCGTAAGTACAAGAAAAAGTATTGTTAAAATCAATTTTCAGTAAGTTCAACAAACACATTTGTGTAAAAGACAACCTCTGCGTCCTGCGTGTACTTTTTAAAGGGAAACGTTGCCTTCGATTGTGTGTTTTTTCTGTACTTCGTGACCTAACACGGTCCGCCATTTTGTCGAGTCAAAAAAGTGTTCTACAAAATGGCAGACGGTGTCAGTTCAGGAAGTAACTAAAAGGAAAACCTAAACATTTCGAGGCATACGTGTGTAGATCATTATATTATACCTTTTAAACATCTTTCCAACCTTATTCATTTCAAAACAAACGCTTTTATAGCCCAAAACGCCCAATCCAAGGCAACGTGTCCCTTTAATGTCCTTTAAGTTTGAAATCAGATCAGAGTGGGCGTTCAGCTATATTTTATTTTCTTCCAAACGGATTCTTCAAACCAAAACAGCGACATGAGGTAACACTCCGTCGGGATCCTCTGAACGTGCTAGTAGAATGATTGGAACAAAATGGCGGAAGGGATAGTACTAATAAAAATAAACTTATAAAGCGCAGTATTGCCGCAAAACAGCCTCAAATCGCTATTTCCAAAAACAAAATTAGCTAAAAAGACAAACGTCACTAGCAGAAAAAGGGTTTAAAAGTTTTACTGGTTCCACGTAGTATCATGGGGTAAAACAAATCTAAACTGTTTGTTACGAAAGATTAATTCTAAACAATCATGTTAATGTCACTTTGTCCAGAGTACGATCACGTTCTGAGAAAGTGAAAGTCCTTTAGTGGATGCAAATACTTATCAAAAAGAAGGAAATGTTCGCATGTGCCAAACATTCGCCCCTAATTTCTGAGGCTTGAATGCAATGACTATAGTTATGTGCAAGAAATGCCTGTAGACTTTTGGGACTTATTTAAATAAAATAACGTAAGCCATGGTTACCTGGACCCCGCTGCTGTAAGGGGCAAACACCACCGAGCCATTTTCAGGGTCCACGTAGCCTCAGCGTCCACGATATTAATTTGGAAGACTATGAGACTAAACAAGTGCCGCAGACGAAGAAACTCGCTTGTTAAAGGTAGGATGTAGAGTGGGTCTGACGAAGCCCGCTCAGTAGCTTTTTGTTAATGGGCTCTGCACCAAGAGTTAGGGTGAATAGGAGAGTATTCTACATGCTAATACGAATCTTTGTTGATGTACACCTGGCCGCGTCTTTGGGCCATTCATAAAAAGAAAGGGAACAATTCACTACAGTCCCTATCCATACGAACGGTTGGCATTATAGTGCGCCATCAAGTGTCCACTCTGTTTCTAAGTTTTTTTTCTAAATGTTTGAAAACAAACAAAACAACTTATTGTAACAAATCTCTTTCTCATATGGGTTTTAACAAAGAAAATTTTAGGTTTTACCTACAAACTACGCCAATCATTCAGACAATAATTATTATTGCACTGGAAGTAATGTTTTTACGGGTCAATGCACTTTTTTTACTCACCACTCGTCGCCTTGTTGCGACATTTGATGAACCAATCAACTGGATGCGTTGGAGTGAAACATGGGTCACACACGCGCAAATTAAATTGCAAATTGACTAAACGTTAGTACCCGAACTCAAGGTGTAAAAATTCGACATTCTGCGCAACCTACGTAATAACGATTTATGTTAGCAGTCGAACAGGACGAAATATCTTTTTCAGTTGCAAGCTTGAATTCGATTACAGTAATTGAAACAAGCAACGGCAAATTTTGACGTCTTCACTTTACCATGAATCACTCACACAAATGTATTTCTCTGGAAGATTGATACTGCTATGTACTTTATAATCAGCGAAATCCAGTTTTAATTATGGCAGTGTTTTACCAACCCTGTACTTTGTGTCTAAAATGCTTTTTAGAATGCTGATACTAAGGCTTTGTCCAATGGGAGACTTTTGAACGCTAGGTGGCAGCAGACCGAGAACAATAACCTGGTAGTTCTGCTGCCACCTAGAGTTTCCACAAGTCTTCCATTGCTACTAACTCTGCATCATCTCTACGTTTTTCTCATTTTTATAATGTTCGACAGGAGCAAGCCAAAGGAGGATAACCAGTATTACTATTATAGAACCCCGAATGTAAAAGAGTGTTCAACTTACAACGTTGCGGAGACGAACAAGGGCGGGGGACATCGTTTTATTACAGAGAAGGCAATCTTTGAGCGCTGGGCCTCTCGATATAACATAGAATTTCACTACCCAAGCTGGACGCTAAACAAGGACAAATCGGGTCACAAACTGGATTCGCCGTTTGCCCAAAACTTTGCGTGAGTGTGGCTGCCGTTGTCTATAAAGCGTGTCCACACATTGACACCGATTACTTAACCTTTAAAGGCAGGGCGTAATCTTCTTTGCTAGTTAATGACCATAAAACAGTACTTGGTAAAGAGCACCAGGGAGCTGTTGATATTATGAAATATCAAAAGGCTTCAGGCATATTTTTATGAAGCCTTTCTCAGGCATCTGAAAGTACACAACGCTATGCAACAAGAGTGGGGTTTTTTCCTTTCATTATTATTTTCTTTGCAACTTTGATGACCAAATGACCCTAAATTTCCACTGGAGTGTTATTTTGTGCATTTTATTGGGCTACTGCAGGTCTTTGACAATTACCAAAAGTGTTTGCCCTGCCATTAAGGATGGAGCTAATCCTAGATGACTAATACAAAAAATGCGGGAAGGTTCCACTAGTTACTGGCTCCCCAGTAAGCCAGCAAGTTTGGGGAGGGGTGTTGGAAACCTCCAAAACCTAGCACAGACTATCAGCAAGACATCTGGAAGCCTGCAACAAAGAGCAGATGGCTCCAGAGGGTTAGATCTGAGATACTCCAGAGAGGGAATCCTGTACAAATCTGTGCACGAAAAGTGTATCAGTGAAATTATTTGTCAGCCCCTCAAAAAAAAGAAGTTAAAAAAAAATATCGTACCTAATCCCTCTCTTCTTGTGAACGGTGCAGTCTAGGATATCAAGGATTGTTACTCCCCCAGGGCATTGTACTTTGGAGAAATTAGTGCAGAAATAAATAACACGCGCCTTGACTTAGTAGTGTTACCACTGACAGGCCTCACTTATGGGTTTGAAACAAAAGGAAACCAGGAGATTATGCAAACTGAGTACGTCCTCGATGTGATTTTGTGCGGCAAATTCAACGCAGTAGTAGCTATGTGACATCATTGAGAGGCCGAAGAGAAATCCTTGATTTACTGTTTTTATAAACGTGCGTGCTTGGTTGCGTGTTATAAATGCTTCTATTAAAGGGGCACTGTCGTCGTGATCACAGCGAGTCTGTAGCCCGAGACACTACATTCTGAACTCTCACCCCAGCCTCGCTAACATGGGCAGCGCGCCGTATCGATACCTGTCGTCACTAACCCCTGGTAGGAATGTACTGAGAAACAACGATGATTGGCTCCCAATGGTGACTACTTTGCGTGCACGCTTGTTAAAAACTTTCGAGCGCATCATGGCGCTTGTAGGGCGATTAGTACGCGCGTGTGAAAATGCATTTTGACGCGATTCCATTTCAAATGAATCATGTTTCATCCTCGTTCCCAAGGGTGATCGATCTCGCCGCGCAATTTTTTCCCAGCGTGCCTTGCTCGATCATAACCCCTGGAATTGGTTCATTAAA
>CM021529.1:14240863-14251200 GCA_010994315.2 Pisaster ochraceus
TGCTTAGCAGCTCTATGAAATTGGGCCCTGGTCTCGTTCAAGACCGCTGGGATGGGCTGATGTGCTTCTTCAGGATATAAGTAGTAATGCATGATGGCAATTGGCAATGGATTCACACGATAGAGGTAAACTATTATTATTGTTGTCGAAACTTTCGTAAGCAGAAAGATGTGACCGGGGGTTATTAGGTCGAAATGGTCCAATGAACACTGCATACCAGCCCATGGAGGTAAAATTGTCAGGATGAGGTGAGGCGTAGCTGCCCCCCCCCCCCACACGCCAAGCATGGGTTTTTCCTTCACTAGAGGGCGTACTTTCAGTTATTTGTTTACACACTCGGTCGTCGCATGCTGTTGTTTCGCGCGAGACAGGACCCGAGTTAAATTCATAACTTTTGGGGATCCCAGGACGTGATGATCGTGACCCAAAGGTGAATCAATGTATCATAACTTGTCAGTCGATTCACTTTTAAAGTTGTCTGTAGTGTGTATTATTCCTTGTGAATTATTGAGTTTAACAAAAAACACTTTATACTATAGACCAAGACAACCGTCGCGTTGTATGCAACGGAGGAGTCTAGCCCAGGTTACGGAGGAGTCCAACCTGGGCTACCACAGTGTCAAAGTGATGTATTACGTATTGGGGCGCGGTACTCCGTTTTCTGACATTTTGACATTTGCGGTACAGCGCCCCAGCTACTGGGTCTAGTCCACAGCCCAGGCAGGTTGGATTTGTCTGTTGCATACCAGGGTCGAACTATATGTAAGCATGCTATTGCTTCTAAGTTCTAGAAACTACAGCTGCGATAATCTGAACCCTCTGTCGTACTCCTACTGTACTACTCCTAAGAACTATATGATGGTCGTTCCGCTATCGTCTCCATGACCACAATAGCAGAACGACCCTCGTAATCGTAGTTCTAACTTCTAGGACTAGCAAGTAGCAGTCCATCGTATCCCTCCAGCCTGCCACCGTAACTCGACCCAGACAGGGGCGATGTACTCATAATGCAAGTACGACCGCAGTTGTGAAAATTTCAAGAAAATGGAGTACAGCGCCCCAGTTACTGGGTCTACATCGAAACCACGTTTACATTTTACTAAGACTGAGTCACAGAGCCAGCAGCCGATTTCACGAAACGCTAGGATTAATCCTATCTCGATTTAGGACGAGTAACTAGTCCTAACTTAGGATTAATCTTAAGGTTTACATGTTACAGTGCAAGGCTGGGACTCGTCCTAAGTCCTAAGATTAATCCTAAGTTAGGAAGAGTTTGGTGAAATCGACGGCTGGACTCCCTGCATGCACGATATGTACACAGTTATATAACCATGGAAGACAACA
Organism: Pisaster ochraceus; assembly: GCA_010994315.2. Classification (NCBI taxonomy): domain Eukaryota; kingdom Metazoa; phylum Echinodermata; class Asteroidea; order Forcipulatida; family Asteriidae; genus Pisaster; species Pisaster ochraceus. The sequence continues at coordinate 14,242,208 of CM021529.1, forward strand.
TTATTTTATTCTTTGGAGATTGCACTGACTGATTTTTATCAACTTTTTATATGAAGATTAGAAGAGGCACTACATGTATCTCAAAACTTGTTCAGCTGTTATTTTTAAAAAATTCTGGAATTTATCGAAATTATCACACAAAATGTGAAATTTCCCAAATGACCAGTGTAGTAAGTATCTTGACTGCCTGGAATTAACAAGGTCACTAGATTTGCAAACAAAGGTTAAAAAATACATGGTCTATGCTTTACCCATGGTAGGGCGGTTAAAACGGGTTAGTGCAGTGCAATAGAGACTGGCGCCTACCGGGGCTAGACTCTGTGGGTGCGTTCGAGTAGCTTCCCCTGGTCAACTCTTTGAAAGTGTGTGCTTTTGGGAAAAAAGAAACTCACTAGACTGCAAGCTGGACATGCTCAAATTTTGGGGTTACTGGTCATGTGGTATTTAAAATAACTGGACTTGGGCCAGATAGCTGGACTCTGGCCAGTGGTCCAGTTAATATTTCAAGCACTACAATATAACAGAGTGCGGTGTTTTATAGTTTAATGCCTGGTCTTATTTTACTTTTTTCCTCCCCGCAGACACTACACCTCCACAAGTATTTAACTGTCCAATGGCAGATGTAAGCGGCACCGCTGTATCTACGGTCGGAGGGACAAGTCCTGCTGTTTGGAACACTGTCGTTGCTTATAATCTTGAACCAAGTCCTTCATTGGCAAGTTCTGAGACAAGCCTGTATGGACAAACCTCAGGCAGTCAATTCCCATACGGGTTTACCACGGTTGGGTACGAGTTTATCGACAATCCAGTTCCTCCAGGCCCGGCAAATGTTGGGCTTTGCACATTCTTTGTGGCCGTACCAGGTAAGAGTGAAGTTATATTGTAACTAGAAACTGGTACAACGTTGACAAATGTTGATAGTAGAGGTAGATCAGTTTAGCCATGTCAAATGATTAATAAGTGAACTACCACAACCCCGGAATGAGGAAGTCCCACTTATAATAAGAGATAGTGTAGTACCCAGCCCCAACATTTTTCACGTTAAGTACTTAAATTTATAGTTTCTAAACAACTGCCAGCTACACATTAAAAAACTACATGTATATGTAAATTGTAGTTCTACTTTTACACAAGCAAGTTTTTTTTCACCTGTAGTACCAACCCCATTTGGGTGAAAGGTACTCAAAATTACACTCGAACCCTTTTAAAACCGTTTTCTAAGGAGGCAGAAGTCGGTAGCCTGAACAAACACCGGACTAGAACACAGCAAAATTCAGTTAACTTATATTTAATGACATGGTTTCTTGCATATAGTCTGGCATCCTAGCATATTAATCAGCTCACTTGGGAGTACACAATAACTCGAAAAAAATGATGGCGTGATGGGCGTAGTCATGTCAACAGGCCACGTGTAGTGAGACTTTGTAGTGGATTAGTAACTGTTTCCCAGAGTCTTTATTTTATTTGTTACCACGAACTTCCAGTGGGCAGGAGGGGGAAAAACAGATTGGATCTCTCACTGAATGCACTACCTTCCCAACTATTTGGAAAGCAGTTGTGGTTAAGTGCCTTGCTCAAGGGCACAGGTGCTATGTTAGCGTATTAAACCCACACTCTGCTGCTGACACCAGAGCTTGGGTCCGGTGAACTAGACCGCTTGGCCACGACATGCCACAATTTAATGTGTGGGTTTTTTTTCGGTGCAGTGTCTCTTTCTCATTGCATTTAAGTGACCGGACTTGTAAACTGAAAGAAATGGTGGTGAATCTCCTAGCATATTTTTATTTATATAGTTAGTGAACCACTCTCTTTTCCCACCGTTTGGTCAATAAGTGTAGAATGAACAGGAAAATGCAACCGAAAACTTATTTTTCTAAAAGTTAAAAGCATGTCAATCTTATTTGTTCTCTTTTCTCGTAGTCATGGGTGATACCACTCCACCAACAGTGACCTGCCCTATTGATGTATTCGTTACTACACCCAGCACTAGTACACAAGCGTTTGCAAGCTGGGTTGAACCTGTACCCGTGGATAATAACAACATTGTTCGAAGGTCATGGAGATCCCACGCACCCAACACCCTCTTTCCACTGGGCAGTACAGAAGTGACGTATAGGTGGATCGATCCATCAAATCCAGTGACGCCATTAGTATGCACGTTCATGGTAATTGTGTCAACTGCAGGTATGTACTGACCAGTGTCACTAAAAGCAATGTCACATATATTTTTATGGCAATGTACAGGCAACCAACTCCAGGCAATCTTCAATAAGAAAACTCATTCACATGTCAGTTTTCTCATAAATTTCTTTGGGACAGTGAGTTACAGCTTTTAAAGAATGTCTCGTGTGGTGCCGAAGCGTTCCTTGTACTTAAAGTGCAGTTGGTTGCCACTAAGTTGCCTTAAAAAAATGCCCAGTGTGACATGGCCTTAAGAGACAAATGTGTCGTTATTCCACTGTATGCCACGCCTGTTGTGTCTTCACTATTGCCTTAGAAATAAGGTGGAGGGAGAGACAGACTTGTCTTTTATAACTGTGAATCTCAGCATTTATTTCTGCTAGACTGCCATGTTGGTGAAGTATGATAGTTGACAATAGAGGGCGCTATTCATATTTATCTTTTGAGCATGCAGCAGTGCGCGTGCGCTACTGGCACTGTGCCTTAGTCCTACAAAAACAATGGCTCATAAAATTGAAAGCCTAAGAAAGCAGCATAAGAAAGTCCATGGAACTCTGATGCCTAGAGCCTACAAAACACTGGTGCCTAGGGCCTACAGAACACTGTGCCTAAGGCCAACAGAACACTTGTGCTTAGCGCATACAGAACACTGGTAGTCTGCATGTATCACCTACAGAACTGGTGCCTAGGGCCTACTGAAAGCTGGTGCCACGTAACCCTCTGGAATTGTTGAATTTAAATGTGCAATAATGGCACTACTTAGACTAATTAGGCCAGTGGTCAATCCACTCTACTCATAAAGCTTGGTAGCTGGCAGAGACACCGAGTCATACAGCAACTTGTCTCCCCTCATTCTTGTTTGATCAGGCTTACTTTATGCAGTAAACAGGGTGACCGCTTATAGCCTTGGCACAATTGCATGGCTCTACTTGCAGCGGAATTATGCACTTACAGCCCATGCAGTCAAGTGCTTTACAGGGAAAAAAAGCAAAAAATTTGGCCCAGCTTTATTTGAAGTGTGATTGCGTCAAAATACTTGCATTTTGACTTATGTGCTAAGCACCTTGTTGGTGAAGCTTTTAAAGAGCTTGCATGCAAAGCAGTCACTTTCGAGAGCCATTTAGCTTTTTTAATATATACATGTATATATTTTTAGTGTTTAGTAGAGTCAATGTGCTTCAATCAGAGTGGTAAGCTGGAGAAGCCACCAGCTGTGCTCCACTGCAATGGAACTTGGGCCACTGTTGAGAGAGATAAGGTTCTCAAACACGGTCAATTTCTGTCGTGGTAATCTGTGGCACTGATTGGTTCACAAATGCAATGAAAGGAAAGTTATGTCACCATTGTGTGCAGATCATTTGAAGCTGTCTGACTTTATAGGATTTGGTTCTGCAGGCCAAAGTATCATTTGTTCTGGACTAGTGGAACAGGCACACCATTCTTTCTAAGACTGGACATTTGGGTATTTTTGCAGGGAGGGTCTCTTGCCAAGGACACTTGGAGGTTTCACTGAACAGTTTTCAACCAGTCTGTATAATCAGTAGCCTTCCCAATTGACGTACTAGTCTCATGCTTAGTTTAGCTCTCTTCTATTAAATTTACCCTCTTGTCTTTGAACTGTCCTAACCTCTCAAGCTTGAATTCTCTCCACAGGAACTGACAATGTAGTACCAAGTTTGACATGCCCCAACGACATTAGCACTACATCAGCAAATCCAACTTGGACCGTCCCGACAGCGACTGATGCCTCTGGCGTTGCACCTGTTCAAGGAAGCCATACTCCTGGAGGGTCACTTCCTGTAGGCTTCACGACAGTTACCTACACTGTCACTGACAACTCGGGCAACCGTGCCTCTTGCTCATTTCTCATTAAGAGATCACGTAAGTAATGGCTACACAGTCATTTGAACTTCACTCTCATTTGAACAATGCCTTCCATCTCTAGGACCATTGGTCAAATCCCACTTGGGAGGCACTGTGTGGATTGGGTTTTCAGTCCCTACTTGATAGCGTGTTTTTTTTTGCTATTCTTTCGGTTTTAATTAGATTTTTTTCACTTTTCTTATGCCTTAGAAAATAAATAAGTATAGCCTGAAGAAGGGGGAAAAAAAGAAAAACCTATACCATAGGTCAGCCTTGTACTAGTGTTGGGCAGCTACGTTTAATTTCCAACGCTTAGCTGAATTTGCTGTGTTTTTACAGCTAAACCTTACCTTGTATTGGGTTACATTTCATTTTTAAGAGTCAAAGAGTGTGCCTGCTTACAAATTTTCAATTGACCCCTTGTACCAACCTCACGTGTTGCTACTGCCCGCCAAACTCACCAATTTGGGAATCAGATTTCACGTAAAATGTTTGGTAAGCGTGTGAATGCAGCATTGCCTAAAATGTACTACATAACACTATTGAGGCACAAATTCAAAATAAGATCACGCTGCTTGTGTTCCGATTTCTTAATTTTCGTGGTCCAGCATACCTGACCAACCTACTGACCATTCATGAAACAACTCGTAACTTGCGCTTTATTTCTGACACATTTGCATTATTCTATCCCAGAAGCAAGCACTGTTGACAGTTGGGGAGACCGCACCTTTTTTGTCGTGGCCCCCAGGATCTAGAACAGTCTTCCTTACACAATCAGGCAATTACCTACAATAGCGGCGTGACTCCAATCTCACCTGTTTTCAAGAGCTCTCTGTACAGCGCCATGAGCAATGGCCATATAAATGTTACGATTGATCGATTGATTGATTTATTGATTCCACAAATGGCGCCAGGTAAATTGCATTACGGGAAAGCTCCATTAAAGAATATCCAAGTTTGGCCACAAAAACTCGGAAAGTATACATCTGTTTCACTGAGTCGGTGTGTAATTTACATAAAAGTACTTGGCTCATTAAACTCAATGGATGAGCAGTTACTCTGCCTGGGCAGCAGTCAGTAACCCTACTGGTTTGTGCATGATCCAATTGAGTTCACTGTTTGGAAAATGACTTACTTGGAGATAGCAGGTGTGAATTGACAGATGAAAAAGATGTCTTGTTTTAGTCTCTTTCTTTAATGGGGCTTTCCCGTAATGTGGGTCAATACCAGCTTGTTCTGTGATGTCTAATGATCATTGTACCATTCCACACAGCGGGCAATGATCAGTTTGTTCCGTTCATTACATCATGCCCTCGAAATATCCAACGAACTGCTGTTTCTGCCACATCTCTGCCGACAATAACCTGGACAACACCAACTGCCTATGACGACTCTGGGCACACGAGGCTCGTCATGAATACTCATTCTCCAGGAAGTACCTTCCCCATAGGAACCACCTCAGTGGAGTACCGATTTGAGGATACTGAAGGAAAGGCTACTCGATGCGTCTTCAATGTCGTCGTAAGCGCACAGGGTGAGTGCCTTTTGTTCACTGTGTGGGTGTCATTCAGACCCGATAAGACTTCAGTCTCTCTAATATTGCTACTAATAAACACCGTCGTCCTATCGGGTCTAGATTGTCATTTTGTCTCCCAAGCACAGTTTGTACTTTTGGATGAAGCTCTGCTTTTAAAAACATCAAACCATTTAATATGTTGTTAATAGGCATGATGGTGGGCAGCCATGGTGACTCAATTACTGTTACCCCCTCTGCTTGGACGTACGTGTAACTAATAGTGATCAGTTTTACCTGCCACTTGTGATTTAAACAAAATAGAACCTTTGTTTACTTATCCGTGCAGGATATCCTTGTAAGGAGTTTGCACAGTATTCAACAGATGCAGATATATCACAATCAGACTTAGCAGGCAGGGTTTATGCAAACTTTGTTTCCTGTGTTTTCTTTACTCGATACAGGGATCAAAATAAACTAGATTTTCATGGTAGCCAGCAAGGCTAATGACCCAGATTTTTGTAGCCTTGATTATATTTCAGTTGTACCCCCCCCCCCCCAAAAAAAAAAAAAAAAAGAAACAAAGAAATACAAATCTTCATAGCAGTTTGACTTTGAATTAAGCAGTCACCTTGCAAAAAGACAAAGAAACCTACATACAGGGTTCTCCCAGTGGTCCGCTGGCGAAATGACAGTAACAACACCCGAGGGACCAGTCAGAATTCTCTCCCAGTGGTCCGGCTGGCTAGTTCAGTGTTGGAAAACGTCCCTATATCATTTGAAAGGTGGACTAGTGAAAAAGGTGACGGACTAATGAAATGACAAGCTTACTGGTCCTGCTGGCCAGTCACTAACAAAGTTAAGGGCAATACTGTAAAATAAGCCTTTCGTTTATCCAGGGTTATCCCCCATTTGGTAGTTTTATGAAAATAAAGTCTACACCTTGTGTTGTGTTTAGTTGTGAGTCGCCGATCATGCTGCTGTCCAAGGTACGAACCAGCAGCGGCCAATGCTGTGCATGGCTTTTGAGCATGCACACCGGCGACGGGTTCTTACAACTTGGGGTAATCTGTTTTTATAGAGCATGCGCAGATCATTAGTCTCTGAGCTGTTTTACACGCAAAAAAATCGAGGGCACTCCGAAGTTGGTCTGGTCGTAATCAATTGTCCACTGTAAGTCAGTCCAGAAAAATTGTACGTTATCCAACGAGAAGTAGTTAATTGGATAGATTTGGAAGAATGAGATTAATAGTCTACAAAAATAATTTCTATATATTTTTTAGCAGACTGTATTTGTTGTGGTTATTATTTTTCTATAATTGTTGTTTCAGTTACTTCTTCCATTCATGATTTATCCTTGAAAATATTATTCCTAGATAGAGTTTTTGTTTTACGAGTTACCTGTTTATTGTTAACTATGGACACCCAAGGAAGCTGTCAAATTCGTAAATATATTGCACTTGGATTTTTACTGTAAAGTTCTTTGACTTAGTCCTCATCCCAACTTTACTTTGCAACCCCTGGCTTGTGAAAAAAGGACCCCATAAACATTTTTTTTTATTATTTCTTTTTAACCTGCCCTTCTCTACCCAAGTCACCGTTTAGACTCTGGCAGATCTCAGAAGCTTCTCAACTCCCTAACCCTAAGAAAGTGTTCCCATTTTTGTTTGTCTGTTTGAGACCACAACTCAATTAATACTAATACCTGTTCTGCCCTCTCATATCATATATACCATTCCTCTGCCATCATTCTAGAGTTTTCTCTTTAAGTACAGCCATGTTTATTTTTCTGTTTTATTTCTTCTTGTGTACACATGCTGAGCATAAAAATGGGCTGGAATTGAATAGCCCATCACCCTTCCCCTACTGTATCATCCCTCTAACTTATTCTAAGGTCAGGGGGTAAGAAGGGTTTGATCAAAACTCCTTCCCATGGGTGTATCGATCTTGCAACGCCATTCCTCAACATATCTTTTCAGGCCATAATTTGTGTGGCGCAGTTTAATGATGCCTGCAGTCAATCCCCTCTATATTAAAGCTCAAGCATGGTAGCCGGTGAAACAGGCAGTAGAGCCAGAGTAACTGGTCCCCTCTCATCCGTCTTTGATCTTGCTGCAGTTTAAACTGTATGAAAAAATAGTTGATTGTAGCCCACAGCTTGAAGTGGCCTTCAGGCCTTGTGTGTCTGGAGACTTGCATATAACAAAAAAACATTTTTTTTAAAATGTTGTCAAAGACTGATTGTTTCAAATACTTATTGGACCAATGTATGTGCTGTCTCCTTGTAGCAGTGAGTAACTCATAATACACGCAGGTCAATGGGTGAATGCTCAGTGCTTCAATGGAGGTATGTCTGGATCTGGGCACTACTTTCATCTGCCAGTGCTAGACTGGATTCAGTTGACAGTCTTGTCAAACCCCAAGTGCCAGTATGTAAAGTTACATTTCATTACAAAGAGCCATCTTTTACCGGCTGTGCTTCATGTTCTTAGAACCAATACCTCTTGTTATAATGATGTTTATTTCCGCAAAGCTCTGCCCCTTTCAATCTGCCCTTTTAGAAACTTATGACATATTCCTAACCATACTTACCAAGAAAAAGGTTCATGTGCGAATAACCATAAGTTGCAATGCTGATATGCTCTCTCAGAAATGTATAAATTTGTTTTGAGACAGTTATGTTCCTTTATCGAAAAGTTCCTTGTATCTTCATATAGTTGAATTTTAGATGACGTTACTTCTAACCATACTTACCACGACACAGGTCCATGTGAAAATGTTCAGTGCTTGAACGGAGGTGTATGTCAGGTTCTGGGTACTACCTTCACCTGCCAGTGCCAGACTGGATTCACTGGACAATTTTGTCAAACTGCTGTCAGCATGTATTTATAAGTTCGGTGAACAGTTTTGTCAAAGTGGACTCGTTAGTACGTACAAATGTAAATAAAGATAATTCCCTCAGCTGTGCCACTGATACCTTTATGTTCGTTCAGTGATATAGTTACTTTCAAGCAAGTGAAGAAGTCAATGGTTATAGTGAAGTTGTCAAATGAAAACCATAAGTTACAATGCTGATCTGCTCTGTTAGAAACCTATAAATTTCTTTTGAGACAGTAACATTCCTTTGTCTAAAAGTTCCTTGTATCTTCATTTAGTTGAATTTTAGATGACGTTACTTCTAACCATACTTACCATGACACAGGTCCATGTGCAAATGTTCAGTGCTTCAACGGAGGTGTATGTCAGGTTCTGGGCACTACGTTCACCTGCCAGTGCCAGACTGGATTCACTGGACAATTTTGTCAAACTTCTGTCAGTACGTATATAAGTTCGGTGAATAGTTTTGTCAAAGTGGACTCATTAGTACATACAAATGTAAATTAAGATAATTCCCTCAGCTGTGCCACTGATACCTTTATGTTCGTTCAGTGATATA
>CM021529.1:14317999-14334114 GCA_010994315.2 Pisaster ochraceus
CCCCCCCCCCCCGAATCTAGAGTTGAATTTAGGTTGATCTGGAAGATGTTTGTTTAAAAAAGGCCATATTGAATTTGTGATTCCAGCTTGTCTGCCCATGCCGTAGTCGAATGGCCATGCATGATCTGCTTATCCCAACAATATCTGTTCATCCGATGTATTTATGATTGTTAATACATGAATGTACCATGACTTTGCAGGCCCATGCAATGGCATCAGTTGTCTGAACGGAGGTGCATGCCAAGTTATTGGATCTTCCGGCATCTGCCAATGCATAAATGGATTCTCTGGAACGTCCTGTCAAACTCCCCCCGGTGGTATGTAAAAGAAATAACAAATAACTGTAACACCCAGAAAATGGAATCGGTTAAAAGTATTTATATATTTAAACAGATTATACATTCATTTTCATTTTTGTTTAGGTCATGGATTGTTTAACAAAAATAAATAAAAATAATGATTTAATTATAATTAAGTAACTTTTTTAATACATACTGTGGTTTTTACATTGATTTCACGCTGACAAAGTGCTTTGTAGTTTGTATACTCTAGGAAGCTTTACAGACATGTGAAGTGACCTTGAGAAGTTTTGACTAAAATCAAAAAGGAAAATTCATTGAGTCTAGAGTTTGAATAGAAATAAATGGTTAATTCCGTACGCTCAATATCATGCAAAATCCCAGGTTGTATCGTAAAGGTTGGTGTGATCCCTGGCTTGTTCGGTACGTGCAATTTGCTGGCCTCTAAATGGCACTCACAAATAAAGATAATGACAAAATAGGGAGACTGCCATCATACGGCTAGGTAGTTCAGTTGGTAGAACGGTGGCACGTCAATCTGGAGATGGCAGGTTCAAATCCTGCTCCTGCACTCTGCCCCCCTAAAAAAAAAATCATAAAATCAAAGATAATTCCTTCATTCCAGCAAAGAGTTGCTCTTCCAGGAATTTTTTTTTATTCACCAAAATATTTTGTGGTGATGATGTTATATTTTCAATCCCATGTTGTTCTCGTTGCTAGCTTTCCAGATTACATGCGGGAGTGTAGAAGTAGATGGATCGCCCAATACTGCCACCACTGTTGCCCTACCCACACCGACTTTCACTGGTTCCACCACCACCCCAACTTTCATCTACACCGATCAAAGTGGGAACACTATTCAAAATCCCTTGGCATTCTCGGTGACAGCTTCTCAGTCGGGCACCACCATGGTTAATGTTGCCGTGAATGGCATCGTTGGTACTCAGCAAGATTCTTGTACCATCGTTGTAACAGTTACAGGTTTGTATCTGCTCTTATTTGCTCACCTTAGGGCCTTGTCACACGAGGCAACTTGGAGGCAACCAACTGCAGTGCATGCCACAGGACCGCTTTGGTAGCACATGGGTAGCTTTTCAAACATTGCCTTACGGTCCCCAAGTGAAATGTGTGAAAGTTCGGATGTGAATGCCTTTTCTTCTTGAAGATTGCCTGGAGCTGGTTGCCTGTAAATTGCCTCGTGTGACATGGGCCTTAGTCTTGACCATCAAACCCACAGGAATGTTGTTTTGGGTTTTTTCCCTTACTCTGCACTGAAATAAACACTGTATACTTAGTTCTTTTGTGAGTCCGGCGTGATCGTAAAAATTGACTGACTGCTCGGATGGGATTCGAACCCATGAAATCCTGATTCCAAAGCCTAGCCCTATCTGGGGAATACAGAGACCATAGTCTTGATCTTTGTTGCAATTATTACATAAATCAAATTAATGCGGTACCCCGCTGCTGATTAAAAATGATAGGATTCAAACTCTGGCCTCTCACAGGCATGCTTGTTGGTCTAGTGGTTAAGACATCTACTCTAGAAAGCAAGGTCCTTGGGTTTGAATCCCACTGCAGTAGGCTGTGGGGTAGTTTTCCCATAAACTGGAAAGCACTGAGTATACAGGGCTTATTTTATCGGTGTAAGAGTTCTATTTTCTCAATAATATTAATAATGAGGACTTATAAAGCACACATTCACCTAACTAAAAAGGCACTCATGGCGCTACAACAGGAAGACAAAATAAGAGAAGGCCAATATACTACATGTATGTGTACAGTTTTACCGGCAGGAGAAGCTCTGCTCCGGTGATGTAGACTAAATTGTAGTATTGAGTTTTGAGAGAATTTTGAAAGAGCTGAGAGATGCGCTAGATTGACAATTTATGGGAAGACTGTTCCACACAGAGGAGGGGCAGCTTCATGAAATGATATACCCCCCCCCCTCCGCCTTCAAGATGAATCTAAGTGGTTTGTGAAATCAAGCCCTGGGGTCAATTTCACAAAGATAGTCCTAACTTAGGACTAGTCCTAGGAGTTATGTAAAACTTAGGCTAGTCCTAAGTTAGGACTAGTAACTCGTCCTAACTCGAGATAAGACTGGTCTTAACTCTTTGTGAAATCCACCCCTGGACACTTAAGACACTGTACTTGCAATTTTCTTGACACATTCTTTTGCAAGAATCTTTACCAAGTATATAATATCTGGAGCAAGGGAGCTGATTGTCAATCTAATCCCAGACTCAGCAACATTTGCACCACCATTTTTTTCATTTACCACTCATACCATGCCTTTCCTTTCCTATTTCATGCATTAGTCTGTGGTTCATTTAAAGAGGGGCTCCGTGGTCAAATTCATGGGCTCCATGGTTTTTGTGATGCACTCATTTCCCAAGAGATACAGTCCTAAGGATAGTAGGGGAAAAGTTACTAGTCTCTAACCTCGCAATAAAAAAAGGTGTAAAATGTCATTTTATTTTGTACTCTTTTAGAGCGAAATTTGAAACATGACGTAATTGGATATCAACAACAAATGGGTCTGTACATTCCAAAGAGGAATTGTTCTTCGGTCAAAATGTCAAAGTCAATACCTTTTTGCTTGAATATCATTTCTTTTAAATCAGGAATGAACTAAAACATTCCTGTACTGAAATGTAAAGGCCTATATATTTGAAATATGATGCCATTGCATGTTTTTGGATGTTGACAAAATTTGCTGTTGGAAGGGGATCTGATACAATGGTATATTATATCGTTTTCATCTGAGGGTTAGAGACTTGCAACTTTTTTGACACTCATAAAGACTCTACCTTGGAAAATGATTGCATCACAAAACTGATATTCAACCTTGGAGCTCCTCTTTAAAGACAAAGTATACCTTAAATTTTTTAACTGTTCAATTGTTTTAATCCCTTATAAATGTAGATATACAATAAAACTAACTTGTGAAAAGTTCATTTTAAAAAAGGTGGTAGCATTTTTGAGATATCGCCAAAAATGTGGAGTAGTTTTGTCCACGCAGGAAGAAACATGCGTAATTGGAATACATGTACACAATCTTCTCAGATTGAATTTGTTTGAATCCCTTTCGCTAAAACCACATTCCTTAGAAGGGAATCGGTTCTCAAAATGTTGTGCATTATCAACAACTGCAGTGCTTTATACCAACTGAGTTCTTATGTTCATGAATTTTTGAAGTACTTACCAAAGATATACCCTTCCTTTAAATATTTGATTTATGAGATAGGCTTGTAATGATACGAGGACATTATTCACTTGTTGCCGGTCATTAGTGATGTTTATAATTTGAGTCTACATTTCCACATTTCCAGTTGATAACCCATGCATCCCGAACCCATGCCCGAATCAACAAGAGTGTTTTTTCGCAGGAAGTACATTCCTTTGCCAGCCACTTGGTGGTAAGTTGAAATACCCCCCCCCAAAAAAAAAAAAAATAATAATAATAATAATAATAATAATAAATAAATCAATTAATAAATCAATTAATAAAAATAAAAAATTAAATAAGTAAATAACTAAAATAAAAATAAACAAATTTATGTATAAAAAATAGTAATAATAGTAATAACAAATATAATATGAGTTCTTTATATTGCCATGGGGAAAAAAGACACAGGACTGAAACAGAGTTTTAACTTTGAAAAGGCAACTTCCAGCATGGCCCTCGCCTTCAGGTGTCTTACAAGCGAGGATGTTGAATAGCGCCCTCAAGGCCTTTGCCTAGATATATGGTACAATTTAGAATTGAACATTGAGGGTATGTCAGTGCCAAAAGGGTCTTTTGACCAAATTCTGACTAATCTTGGGGCCATGTCACAAGGGGCAATTTACAGGCAACCAGTTCCAGGCAAGAAGAAAAGGCATCCTCATTTGATTGTTCACATATTTTTCTTGGGGATCGTATGAGACATTGTTTGAAAAATTACTCCTGTGCTACCAAAGTGGTCCTGTAGCGTACACTGTGGCTGGTTGCCTCCAAGTTGCCTGTAAAAGTTGCTTTGGTGTGACAAGGCCCTAACACTAAAGAGGTCATTCAGAATGGTAAAAAAAATAATAATATTATTAGATTATCGAAATTCAGTATTTATTTAAAATATATACATGTATAGGCCTATATAAATATTAACAAAGGAAAATGAAGAAGAAAAAATACCTAGATGGCCAAGATCGTCAATTTTATTCCTGATTAAACTACAAAGTTGTTTGTTTAAGCCAGGAAATGTACTGATGTTGGAGACCTTTGATCTAAAATATAGTATAGATTATACTATGAAACCATCCAATATTTAAAAATATTTGGGGTGGATGGGTGGGTCTAAACAACTTTGAAGAAAAAAATTTGACTGTTCCTGTGGAGTGCGCATTTTAGGCAACATGCTAGGGTTTACCTGCTCATGATATCTTCACAGGCAACTTGACTCCTAAAATGGTTACCCATGGGCAGACAGTGGTTTTGTTGCAAATTCAGCACAATACAATGAACTTCATTTAGGGTCCACAGTACAAAAAAGTTGGAATCAACATCAGCAGGTCAACCAAAAAACAAAATAAATTTTACATTGACCAGTCAAACCCATTCAATCGCTATCAATGGCAGATTTCATGATTTGAAATGGTATGATGTCATAATTCACTGCAACAACCTTTTTCTCTTCAATTTTTTCTGTAGGTCGTCGTAGAAGATCAGTGGATCGACTTGGTAAGTCCAACGAGTACTACCTTTGAGAAAAGGGCGTCTTAAAATTCTTGATCCTTTCCCAGAGATTCAATCATTTGTGTGTCCGATCTTTCTTTCAAGGTTGAGCAGTCTAGCGCACTGGAGTTTCTGATCAGCTGAGTGTGGGTTGGAGTCCTGAGCCCAATTTCATGGCCCTGTTTACCGCCGAATTCTGCGCAAACGATCATCATTCTCCACTTACACTGCAAGCGTCAAATTTCTGTGCTAGCTGTCTTAGCAAAGTATGCCTATTAATGTAGAGTGCGCACAAGTAAAAAATCTCTGCTTACCCATGAAATATGCTTAACTTAAGCGCAGAATTCCCTGGTTCCATAAGCGCCGATTCTTTGCTAACGGTAAGCAGAGCCATGAAATTGGGCCGTGGTCTTGACCAGACATTGAACCGCTATTGCTTTGTCTCTGCTGAACCATAATTGGGTCAGCTTAGATTTTTAAGAGGGGGGAACTATGTGGGAAAAAAGAAAATAAGATTTTCTTAAACCTTCTCTCGAGTCCACTAGATCAACCACCAACCACATTTCGCATGTTCCCTGGTATCGTGTCGAGGTGACCAAACAAGAATCTCCTCTGCCTACAACTGGCTCCACGGGAAGTGGGATGTGTTTGGTGCTTCTTCTGTAAATTCACTTTGAAGTGGTATTTGTAGATGTCTTAATAGCTATTTAGATTCCATCCTTCTCATGTACTTCTTTCCCATGTACAGTTTTAATATATTTGTTTCATATTTGTTTTGTTTTTCAATTCTGGTTGTTTATTTGGATCTTCTTCATTTCCGCTATTTAAATCATTTTAGTGGTTGATTTGCATATTATTGACTTATTTACATTGTTTTTATTTATTATAACTGTTATTCTATATAATTTTACGTCGTTACATATTTTTACTTTTTCTGGTTTTACACCTTAATTTAGTTGTTTGTTATGCTTGCTTATTTCTTATTTAATGCTGATACCTGTTAGTGGCAATTACCGATGTTGGTTATTGATAAATAAATAATTAAAATAAATATAAATAAAAATAAAACCATATATACTCTTTCTGTCCTTTATATCATATCTTTTCTTTCTTTTTGATAACAGAATTACCAGGGGGTATTTCAGTGTGTGACTCTCACCCTTGTGCACACAATGGTACCTGCATCTCAGTGATGAGTGCCACGATCGGAGAAGCAATGCGCTGCCAGTGTATACCTGGATGGACAGGGCCGACCTGTCTGAATGGTATGTACAACGCTACTGGTCTCTGATAACATTTCTTGAAAGAGGGGGCATGCTTCCACTTTTTTAACAGACATGCAGGTTATAGAGTAAATATTTTTTAAGTGTAAAAATAAATTTTGGTCAGTACTGGGCCCAATTTGAAAGAGCTGCTTATCAAGCAGAAATTGTTGCTGAACAATTTTCTGCTAAGCAAAAATAAACAGGGTACCAGTAATACAGAAAGTAAACATGATATTGTATTTTGGCAGGGAACCTTATTCAGGTACGCAAGATTTCGTTGCCCTTAGTTAAAAAGAAACAGTTGTGCAACCTTTACAAAAATTGTGTCCTGGGCTCGATTTCACAAAGCACTAAGACTCATCTCCAGATGAGTTGTCAATATTGTTGAGAGATTTGTATTGTGACATCACACTTTAGCCCTGTTCACACTACTCTATTCCCCGGGGAATGACGGCCAGCCCTTTCACACTTGAATCGCTTTACCCCTGATCTACCCCGGCAAATGGGCATACCCCGGGGAATAGCCACCTCTGCTCTGGAGTAGGGGTAAGCTTGGAGTAAGGGTTAAAAAACGCCCAGGGCCTCCCAAGGGCTGTATTTCACGGGGATGAGAGATACAGTGTGAAAAGGGCTTTTGCTCAGCACTTGAGATTGAAACACAACTTAAGATCAATCTTAGCTCTTTGTGAAAATCTAGCCACGTTGCGTTGCCGGTGACCACGGTTTCAGTTAAAGATAGTCAATTGTTGGGAAAAAATCATGAGAATAACCCAAAGTTCTTGTTTTGTGTGCATGACAGAATTGTACGAGGTAGAGCGACCAGGCGAACATTCTCCAGAGGTGTGGGGTAAAGAGGAACTGAGCGTCCACTGGATGATGGTAGCTGTGATTGGTATCCTCGCCCTCGTCATTATGAGCATGGCTGTCACATTCATGCGATTTTTACCCCGTAGGACACGTACACGTAGGGATGACATCAAGCTCATACACTAATAAGCCACCACTGGTATAAACTCCACACCCTCAAATTGAACTGTAAACGGCTTTTGTATGCATCGCGAAAATTTGCACCTGGGCATAAATGTATTTCTTTCAGCTGACTTGCGAAAAGGCTTCTGCTGAGTCCATTGGCCTTGGCTACTGGCTAACGTCTTTGGATGTGTCTACAAACACCTGACTTAACATCTCCCATCTTCCATCTTACAACTGTCAGAGTCGGCTGCGCATCTTACCAAGATATCATTTTTGAAATGTAGCAGCGACTAAGTTGATGTACAAAATGAGAAAACTAAGAGCTCAAGGACAAGACTGAACTCCTGTTTGGTTGTTCATTTCTAGGAGTTGTCATTTCTTGCAGCCACAGCTCAAAGCGTCAAGTTTGTGTTGTATCCCAGTACCTGTTAACGTAATTGCTCACACAAAATTTGTCAAAGGTAATCAAACAAAACAAAGATTTTGACGAAAAACTGTTCACTTCATTTGCCTAGATTAATAAACATGCCTCATCTTAAAAAGAAAAAGAAAAAGGGTGACTATAAAAGTGTTAATGGAGTATATACTTAGTCTTTAGCTTCATATGTGCCAATAAATCCTTAAATAGTTTTCTTACGGTACACTTATTGGTTTTAAAATTTTAAAAATGCATCATTGCTGGATTTTCTCATGTTTTATGTAAGCGTAAGTTTGAGAAATTTGTGCACAGAAAATGAATACAAGATCAGCAAAATGCTAGTCTCTGTTGGATTTTGTTAAAACAACTCATTAATAATAATAAAAAAGAAGCATATTCTGTATATCTTATAGCTGGTAGATTCCCACCGTGGCCCAATTTCTAGAGCTGTTTTCATTTGCATGTAAGCAAATATTTAATCTTACTACAGCAGAAAAATGTGCATTAGCGAAAGTGTATCTCGTATAGGATCAAGATAATGCAGCAGCGCAAGCGTGCAGTCACTTTGGAATTGAAATGTTGCATCGCTCATTGGCTCACAAGAACTTTTACCAAGCTGAGTGTGCCATTTGTTTTGCTTACGGTGGGCATTGGCTGTGAAATAGAAACAGCATAAAGGGCAGCTCCGTAAGCAGAAACTGCCTGCCTGCAGGCTTTCTAAAGTTGGTCCAGGTGTTGGTAAAAGATTTACATATTTGTCTAAACATGATTTTTGAGTAGCTTTAGAAAATATTCAGCTTTCTATAATTAGATGTAGTTAATAAATGTATGGTACTGAGGGACTTGGATCTGTTTCTTTCATCTTAGAGTTTAATTAGTGTTTGCCATTACACGTGTACTATTATACAGTGTTGTTGGGTGTTTGTTTTTTTGTGGTTTGTACAAAACACAAATTTTATTTACTCAAAATTTAACTAATTTCTATTTGTTCATGCTAACATTTGAAGTAGATTCTGAAATGGTTGTACTGGCAGGTCTGTAAATTGCACTCAAGGGAAATTACATCATTGGTATCTTTTCTTTCTTTTTTTCGAGAAAATATTTGATGTTTTGGTTAGGATTTAGTATCGTTCTGCCTGTTGGCATTTGTCAGGCCTAACTGCTGAGACGTTTTAATATGAAATATCCAGCCAACATGCCAACCATAGCTGCACGTCAAGTTTTCAGCCGTTTGACCAACTTGCCTATGTGTGCATGTGCGTTTTAGCGTGCAATAATACAAAAAGGATGGTATGAAAATGCATGCTGAATAAAACCAAACTGCATGCTTAATAACATGGCCATGAAAATAAAATGTAGACATTTCCACAGCCTTGCCACATAACATGTAGGAGAAGGTCGCTCTTAAATGCCAGAATATCAGTAATTTCCACCAATAGATGCAGTTTGTTAGGTACAAAGAGCTGGGGTCATTTAAACGGCAGCCTCTCTTACAAATCAACTATAAATACAACAAACAGACCTGTCATGCTGCCACCATTATTGTTGGGCACCCTGTGTGCATCTGCAATGAGCAAGTTCTGATTTGAATGATTACACAAAGGGATCCGACTAATGTTATTTTCTTTTTTGGTACAGTTTGCCCACATTGATGTAAACGTACCACTTTGACTATCAAAGGAATTATTTTCTTCAGAATATTTTGACATTTATGTTGGATAATCTGGTAAATCTGGTATAGAAGGTTTTTGTTTTGTATGTTTATTTTAGACAAGAGGAGACAGTGTTGAACTGAGATATTTAGTCCCATATTTTTCCTATATCATGTGTCCAAACTTTAATATTTGTTGGTCAAACAAAACTTCAGTTGCTTAGGATAGAATGAAGTTTGTTTATTGTGGGGTTTTTTTTTATGTTGTTCTAAAGCATACATTTTATGTTCTTGATCGGGGTAATGGGGCAAGTCAAAACAAAATATTGGTTTTTAAATGTATCATTTTTATAACTTGTAGCATTTTTAGTGAGAAAATTTTATCAAAAAATAAATACGTTATTTTAGCATTTTACAGTGTCGATTTTGTAATGAAGTGTCTATTCATTGAGGTTGGATAATAAAGTTATGTATCTTAAATGTAAAAAAAAATGGTCATTGTTTTTTTAGTGAATGGAAATAATTACAGATTTTGCGACATGTAAGGGTAGCCTTTAGTCAAGGCCTTCGTGGCTTTAGACAAAACTGTGTAGCCACTAAGTGTCTGGAAGGGGAAACCATGCAAGTGACGAAGCCACAAGGTCTTGAGCAACTTGATTGCTGGGACATCACGGGGGTTAATGCTAGAGTTAATGCCCTTGTGATCTTGGGTTGAGTCATCTCTTGTTCGTTTCTCCAGCAGTGCCCACTGAATGTCAGTCTCCTTTGGAGTAAGGTCTGTGATATTTCTGTAGATCTGATGATTTTTTAAGTGTTCTTTAATGCTGTACGTAATAGCCGTGTACATTGTATACACTCCATCCAGTCTCTTGGTTAGGTTGTTAGTGAGGGCCCAGCACTCAGCACCAAACAGCAATGCACTTTCAACAGCTGCTCTAAAGAACTGGATTTTGAGTTCTCTACTGAAGGAGCTCTTCCAAATGTTGATACAAATGTACATGTATCCTTATTTTTAAGAACAAAGAATCTGTAAAATAAAATTCGCAAGTCACTGGACACAAAGAAATGTGTGCATCAACAAATTGATTTTTATTTAAGTCAATCAGTACAGCAATTCATGTTTTGGCAATTAGTTTAATATCAACACTGCAAAAGAAACCTTTAAGGCCAAAGAAAGAGAGCCCAGAGAAAGGAAGATACTTTTTAAAATGTACATGATTGTAACTTTACAAAACTTTTAACCAACTTCATGTAGATGCCCAAATAGAGTTAAAAGCATCAAAAGGCTCACAAAGGTTCACCTGAAATCAAGACTTGAATTTCACTGGACCAGAAGTATTGTTACTGAAATTGCCGTTTCCCTGTTTTTGTATTTGGTTACTTTTAAAAAGAAGGATTGGACTTTAAAAAGCTAATGTCGGGTAACATTAGTAATTCTTAAAAAGAAAGTGTATCAAAATAACGCCAGACTGCTTGACTTCTTCTGTTTTTAATTTTAGTACTGGTCCAGTGGCACTGGCCACTGGACAGTGATTAAGGGGGAATATTGAAGGCTGGAAGAACTGGTGAATTCTGACAACTTCTCCCGTACAGACAGAAAATGTCTGTCACATTTTGAATTGTATTTGATTGTCGAGCCTACTGAAAGCTATTCGCATACACAGATGAAACATTTAAAGGTGGGGTCATAGATTGGTAAATACTCCAAAAATGTATGACCGTAAATAGTTACCTGGTAAGAAGCACTGCAGCTGTTGGGAGTACAGACTATTATGGGTAAAGATTCTATTTGAAGAAAAATGGCGCAAGTGCAAATGACACAGAGTTGATACGAAACGTGTTCAACTTGGCATACTTTATGACAAAGCTTTTATGAGGGTGTATGACTGATTAAAAAAGGTCATCCATTAAAAGAACTCCCAACTTTTACTCCATCCTCGCATTCCCTTTTACCTGCGAACGCTTTTTTCGCTAAATAGATTTTGATGATGAAAAATAGTCTCACTATAAGGCACTGTCATGGAATTACCATTTCTATACACAAAGAATTCTACAAAGGCAAACAAAATTAAAACAAACTTAAATTGCATAACATTATGCGTTAAAATTACAAATTAAATGAAAACACTTGAAAAGGATTCATTGTTTTGCATAATGAAGGAGGAAATTCTGTACATATCCACAAACAAAACTCTCGTACAGTACTGTCCTCTGAAGAACCTGGGTTTTTCTCAAGGAAGATTGTTAACAGTATACTTTGCCCGTCTCAACGACAAAAAAGGCATGTATGACTTTAACATTATTCCGACCATGTCTCGGTATACTACGTTGAAATTGGACTCGAGTCACTGAAGTGTCTCTGTATACTATGCAGAAATTGAACCACAGAAGTTTCTCGATATGCTACAAAGAAATTGAACTTGAGTCACTGATGTGTCTTGGTATTCTACGTAGAAATTGAACTTGAATCACTGAAGTGTGTCATTATTCTACGTAGAAATTGAACTTGAATCACTGAAGTGTGTCGGTATGCTACGTAGAAATTGAACTTGAATCACTGAAGTGTGTCGGTATGCTACGTAGAAATTGAACGCAGAGAATGCTGATTTGTGTCTGCTGTGCATGCCCACGACTGTGGGACATCCACACTGATACCATTTTACATGCCTTGTATCTGTAAATTAACCAGATGATCTGATGGCAAGGCTGAAATTTGTCATACAGCTCAATTGACAGTGTGCAAGAATTCCTTCAAAGCACACACACAGAATATCCACACACAGTGTTCTGCAAGTTCTATCTCCTTATGTTATAACACCCCATACAAAGATTCTGCCTTGTGATTGGTTTAGAGCAGGTGTCACATGATGTATCTGATTTTGTCTAGAAAGCTGCCCGAATGTGACATGCTATACATGTACATGCAGCAAACAATATACTATTATACCTGTAGCATGTAAATTTATAATACTCATAGCAACAGCAAGCTTCTTGGTACATGTACCTAGACGTCTAGGCACAATATATGTATTGGGTGTTATAAAACAAATATTGACTGCTTTTACTAGAGCTATGAAGCTACGATGCCCTCGGTGCTCCCGGAGCAGCTTATTTTCCCTCTGCTTTGCCTCAGGAAAATAAAACACGCCAACGATCACCTCGGGAGGTGTAGTTTTAACCATAGCACTCAAAGCAATCATTATTTGTAATGACCCCGCATTACAGCATCTACCCTTTACGTGTACATCATTTTGGGAATCAATTCCTTTATGTACATTTTGACTCCCAAAATAGCGGACAGGATAGGCGCGTGTAAATGCGCTGCGCATCGTGCAAGGGGGTCAATACTACGACCCGGAAACAATTGCAAGGAAAATTAGTAACTAGATAAATACACAGCCAGAACCTCAAACTATTTCCCACTTGTATAATCCGATGCAAATATAAGAAGAGAGAAAATAAAACAACTTGTAAAATGTAAACAATTAGTAATGTTGATGTAAAAGCCAAGGGTGTGTGAACAAGGATAAACATTCCTGAAAATTGGTTACTATCACCTTTTTGGCTGGTTATGAATCCCCTAAACTTCAAAGAGTTGTCAAAAACATTTTCAAGGAAGTACATGTACAAAGATTACATCAAAGCCCTTCACCCTCCCTCAACCAAATCAGTAGATATCAACATATTTTGTGCGTGTCATTACCGATGTGCATTAATATAATGTACACAGTAACACCACCTACCCGCAGCTTAATCGATTTTTCAGCAATATTGTTTCTTATATTTTCTTTGTTACTACTGTTGATTCTACTGAAGAGTTACCAACTTTTTAAAGCCATGCCCAGCCTCCAACTCCACTACCTCCCCCCCCCCCACACCATCGTAATCTTTGTTTTTGTTTTTAACTGTGCAAATGCTGAAAGCTTTGGACAACCTCTTTCAGAGGACTACAATAATAAAGAAAACAGAGATTGGAAGAATTCTAGAACAAAATAAGTCTTCTAAAATTTGGGGAAAAAAACTGACAAATTGTGATCTGAAATCAAATACATGTGTACAGTCCACTCTCTTCAAGATGAGATCTGAAGTTGCGAGCCCTCGATTGATACAAAGTTGTTTTGTTTGCATGTAAAATGGAAATTGTTTTTACTAATTGATTTTCTAATGAATTAAAATTCGATCAAACCAATTTTATCAGAATATTTTTGTGTTTGTATGGTACACACAGCTTTGCACTGCTCAATACAGTCCATATGTAGTGCCATAGGATGTATTGTGCAAATTGAAATTATTGAGCTGCATTTTCGACAAGGTTACGACGAAGGAAAACGGGCTAGTCCAGCAGAACTCAAATTCAACAGAGTCGACTGTACGTGTAGTTGCCGCACATTCCCGAAACACTTCATTAGTATACTATAAGTGGGGTTTAAGAAAAAAACTTCTTGTTAGCTTTGTGCAGTTGGCATCACCAGACAGACCATTTAGTGACCATTGGTGTAATATGTAACTAATGCATGCTTACAATGACTTGGTGCAATACCACTTTTTGTGCAACCTGCATTTAGTGTAACCGGTCATGTCACTGGAGGTAATTTGTTCAGGGGAATGTCCAAAGCAACCAACTGCACTGCAAGCCAGAGGGAACACTTCGCCACCACAAAAGAGCCTTCTCAGATGATGTCACTATTTTATTGCTCGCTATGCTGGAGCACTAACACGCACGTTGCGCACACATGTAATCAATATAATATTGGAGTCTTATACAGCGCACGTATCCAACAATAAGGTTCTTTAAGGCGCTTGAACAAAGAAACTTTTTCAGACAGATTTTGAAGTTTTTATGAATGATGAGACCAGTTAGCACCCAACAAGGGTTTACCAGGCGCTAGACCTGCACAAACATGTGCTTTGAAGCACAGTTCTGGATGGCACTACGCATATGTATCCTACACAAACATAGTACTCCAGCATGACAGACCTACATCGTTGCTAAAGAATGTGACATCAGTGAGAAGGGTCTAGTGTCTTCCTTCCTCTAAAGGAGAACAATGTACAAATTGAAAAACGCCCTATTGTGACATGAAACAATCATAGCTCATGACACTCGAGTCAAAGTGTCAACCGATGTGTTTCCTTAAAAGTTGAAAACTTTAAGTATGTCGCCAATCACTGACTACATATTGGTGCAACAAGTCTTTAGCTTTTAAACTATTTTGTAGAAGTGAATGTCATCAGCTTAAGTGATGTGGTCAAATGTGTCAACTACTCGCACAAGTACATTGGGTGTAAATAATCATGTAAGCTTGTCTGATGCGTGAACTTTGACATGGGGTCAATCAAAGTATCAGTCTGGTTGTCCCGGGGGTGAATTTTAAATTTGTCTTTAGATTTGTTTTCACAAACATTTGTGAGTTTGCTCTTAGGAGACATGCCCCTCCCCCACCCCAGTAACTTTCACAAACTTGGAAATTCTTGGTTTCTTCATTTTTTCAATGTACAATTTTCAAAATACTGTGTACAAAAACATCCACATGATATCTTCATAGAATGTAAATTTGTAAATGTACGAATACTTCACAATCTAGAAATTGTCCACCATCATTTTCTGGTAAAATTTAGTTTTATGGAAGTGCGCTATATACTTTGGAAACCGTTAAAGTGTTCTCTAAGTTCATTAGAAAAATTGTGATTATAATTTTACATCATAACTTGAAATCTAATGGATGCGTTACACCGTGTCAACTCATGACAGCATGGTGTAGTGCATCGGACTCAAGTTATGGATGCCAAGCCATTGGGGTTTGGGTTCAAATCCAGGTCATGACACTTTAAGTGTCCTTGACCAAGATGCTTTACTGTAATTGCTTCTCTTCACCCAGGGGTAAATGGGTACCTGTTAAGGCAGAGGTGGTTCTTATGATTGATTTAGTAACTTGGCAGCACAGGCTGTACACTCCCCGGGGAGCTGATGAGATGGTTCAACGATTGAACTAGATAGACTGAGGTAATAATGATCATGCGCCATGAGCGCCAAACTGATACTAGCGCTGAATAAGTGTCCACTGTTATCATTATAACACAAGCTTGTTATAGGCTGTATGGAGTTTAAAGTTAATACAGTAAGTGTGTTGTGGGGAAGGGGCTACTACCACAAGACCAATTCTTCGATAGTTTGGTCTGCTCCCTCTGCTGTTTGGTCATCGCACTCCAGTCTCATCCCTTTACCGTCAGGCATTTGTTTGTCCACTTGCCCGGTGGAAACAGCATGGGCGAGCTTGGACAGGAAGTTGGCCGCCTGGGTGGTCTGTAGATGGCTGGCGTCTGGGCCGCCTGCATGCTGTGCACTGTCCTTATCGGCTGCCATGCACACGGCCTCTGCAAGGCTGTTGAGCTGCAGTTCCTCTTCAACCTCAACTCCCTCTTCCAAATCTCGTACAATGGTGGCTATTACGGTGTCGTTTGGTAGAATTTCCTCTTTCAGGTCCACCTTCTTTGCTAGCTCACCCTTCTTCAACTTCGGGGTCCCGTACATCTTTTCGGCGACCGACCGATAGCCGTCCCCTTTCTCCCTGTGCTGTTGTACATGTTTCCACATGTTACCGCTGTAGGATGTGGACCAGCCGCACGGGCATCTGAAAGGGCGGGTGCAGGAATGCTTGCTTAGTACGTGCTCATTCACCACTTTATTGGTCGCACCTGAGAATGTTGAAAAGTCAACAAAATAACAATGGAAATTAGACAGCAGTTTTCAGTCAATGTCTCCACCTTTTCAAAGAAAATAGTTGAGGTTCTGTTG
>CM021529.1:14341078-14355294 GCA_010994315.2 Pisaster ochraceus
ACTTAACATAACATTTACAATAGGTTCGGCTCATGACAAGATCAATGTTCGAAACCAAGGTGCTCCAGAGTCGTTACGAACGACTGCAACAGTCGCTCTTTCGACTTCGAGCACGTCGTCCAGTCGCTCCAAACTGTTTCAGACGCCGAACTTTTCATGTACATAATTCAATAATTTGGTTCGGTGCGACTGTAGAGTGCCTGTCTAAACCGGGTGTTAGTCTTGATTGGCAACGTTCAATTTGTTAATGTAGTCGCAACAGAAATTACTGGGGAAGAGATATCTGTATCACACAAACATCCGGACTCAAAACATACTAGTAGACTTGCACAGTCCCTCAGAGCCAGTCAGTGTTGGGCCCTCTACTGGTGATTAATATACAAAAACAAAAACGCAAATCAAGACTTAAGTCGCCCCCTCCACATACTCTTTTCATTCCTGAATAAACTAACAATTTTATTCAATCTAGGTGTTGTTTTTGGCATACCAGTTTGTACTTTTCTTTGTTAAATGTTTGCTTTTTGTAACCAATTCAGATTTGGTAAAAAATAAATGTATACAATTTTAATGTTGTTAAATTTTATTTGTTTTCATCTTGTGAAATGTTTGCTTTAGAAATTATAATTTCTAATACTTTGTCCTTAACTCTTTAACCAAATTTCATTTGCTGATTACACATTATAGTTTTGAATAAAACCTGTTTGAAATTAAAGGTCAAACGGCCGCCAAATGTGAGTTTAAACAGTGGCGGGCGAGTCAAAACCCTTCCTTTACTCGTTCACAGGGCAAGTTAAAAATTGTTCTTTTTCACAATAAATAAGGGGTATAGTGGTAATATCGAAAAAAACAGATTATTTTCAAGTTTGTAAAATGATTCTGCAAGTCTTGATATTTACTAGATTTAATGTGCCCAAGACCGTTCACGCATTCACATAACTGCATGGTGCTGCATTTCCATTGTGACTGTGTGGTACACAGTACCAACGTAACATTTGGTCCCACGCCAGTCATCAATGCATACACAACAAATCGTGTATTTGTATGATACGATACAGCAGGTCAGAAGCCCAAGCTCACCAACAGTCCGCACACTGTAATTGGCTGTTGATAGTTACCATACTCATAACTTTGGGCTCTTGTTTTGAGCTAGTTACTTGTACAAGGTATTGTCAGTTAAAAAACGGGAGTGTTCCAGTTTTGGGGAAAAAGTTGTGTCTTGTTCTGGAAAAAAACATCTGGTTATGTGCTCATCTAGAACAAATAAGTCAAATCTTGGATTGTAAAACATACAAAGTTTTTAAGTGTAAATATCCATGCCAATGGAGCAGCCTGTAGCCTGACAGCGTGGAGATCATTTTTACGAACAAAACTTTGATGTCATTTGAAAACCTCTGCAGGGAATTGGTTCAGTAGTTCAGGTTTAGGTTTTGGAAGTTGAGACATCAACAGCAGCTCCAAATCTTTGCTTCTCCATACAGCTTTTTCGACTTTACAAGTTTAGGCAAGGCTGCAAAATTAATAAAACAAAAGCAAACAAATTACAATTAAATTTTAAATAGATGTAGCAATTGCATCGGGGATAAAGAGAGTATTATTTTGGATTGTTCTCAAACACCGTTGCTTAATAAACACTGCACACTTAGTGCTTCCACCGTACTTAATTTACTTGATATTTGAAATAAAAAGTTGCATCCCCTTCAGGTGATCCCTCAGTTGCCGCTTCCCAGGTTGTATGTAAACTTGGGGGTGATCCCTGGCTATATGGTAGTTACAGGTTGAATGGCATCTTACTGGCATCCCTCGAACAAAGTTATTGACAATATAGGGAGACCCCCAACATTAGTGTTAGATAGGTCAGTTGGTAGAGTGCTGGCACATTAATGCAAAGTTGACAGGTTCAAGTCCTGCTCTAGTAAATTTTTCTTTGTTTAACCCAGAATCTTCTTTGGGATGGACATTTACCGAGGAATTAGAAACAACGTGATTTTTTTAATATATATTAATGTTTTTACTTTTGCATTGGGGATAAATACTACAGTTTGGTTTTACCCTTACACCGATGTATATTAAGCACTGTATACTCGGTACTTTTCCAAGTTCTTCAAACTATTAGAGATTTTTAATTTGATGAGAAGAGTACAATACCAACCTCTCTACGAGAGTCTCTCTCATTGTTGAAGCAATCTGACTAGGCTGGGCATCTGCCAACTTGAAGACGTTTTCTACTACTGAAAGTTCAGTACTCGTTGTGTCCAGACCACAGAATGCACACCAATCATTCACGACCATGCCTCCTCCAATAACTTCACTGCCTCTGTTTACTGTACCGGCCTGTAACAAACAAGAAAGGGCTTTTAAATTTGACGAAGATATCTACAAGACCACAGGGCTTGGTATAGCTCGGAAAATTCTTATACAAGACCAGAAAATACTTCCATATTTGTTATTTGTTGAATTTGCTGCACACTTTAAAAAGTTTAAGACTTTTTAAGACCCTGTTAATGCTACATTTAACAAAATTTAAGACTAAAAATAAGAGAATAAAGCAGGGGAGATACAGCTATACCCGCTCACACTTTGGTAAATTGTCATTTAGCCTTTGAGAAAGACTCTGCTAGTAGGGTCGAAACGTGAGGCCATTAACTATTTTTGCATTTATACCACAGGTCCTTTTGGTAGGTGAGCAGTTTGAATCAGCTTAATGTATTTTCTCATTAATTCTATTTTGACTTACAACCAAGGGTACTTGTAAAAGAGACGATAGCTCATCCTGGTCTTCGACTTTAGTTTTGGGATGAACCTGAAAATAAAAGAGATAAAAAACCCAGCATCATTAGTATTGTCAATAGTAACAATGCACAATACCAGAATTTTTTAGTTAGTAAACTAAACCAGCAATAACAGGCACATTTGACTGGTAAAAAAAGAACCTTAATCAGGTACAAGGCATTGTGTCGGTGCAACAAGGTCGGTGCATTAAGGTCATATCTATAAAAAAAAAAACTTATTTGAAACACAAGTTCTAGAATGTCAAATACAAACTACATGTTGCACCATCTTAACATGAGGTCACAAACTTGTAATTCCCCCCCCTCACACTTTCATGAGAACTTTATTTGAAAATGAGTGCATCATATAACTTAATTTGACCTTTGAGCCCCTCTTGATAACACCAAAATGAGGTCTTATAAGTGATGTCCGCTTTCCTTGGTGCAACTATGGGTAACTGTACATAAACTTACCAGGCCACCTCTGTTGCTGAAAATACAGTAGCTGCCAACCAAGACATTTTCTGCGACCATTTGTCGGAAAACTTCAACCTTCAAAACATCGGTCAGAATTTCCTCTGTCTCCTATTAAATTATGGGGAAAATAAGAGCGTCAATTAATGATCATTTCTTGTTTTGAGGACATGGTTACCATTCACTTTTAGCTTCCTTCAAACTTTAAATGTGGATAGTTCTTACCTTCTCCAGATAACTGTTTTTGTTTTAAAATTTGAAGATAGTTTATAGCTTAACTGCTTAATGGAAGAGCTAGTGGCATAACTGTCAAGTTGAGCACCACTGACTGGGGTTAGTAAATGGCTGGTGGCTTGTCTTGGACATGGTAGGATTCCTTAACACCAAGCCTGCGTCTTTCGGATGGGACCTATAACTGCAGATTCTGTATGCTGTGTTATGCACATAAAACACCCAGGACACTTATCAGGAAAGAGAAGGGGTTTTTCTTGATCGGCTACATTAATGCACCCTCTCCGAGCATGTTTGGATTGTAATTTATGTGGTCATTTTCACATGAAACTTGCGCAGTGTATATGAACAAGTTTATTTATGTTATTGATAAAAGGAAAGCATTTTGAAAAGGAGGATATATTTTCCATAATTCCCTTAGAAGATGGCGTGTCTTGGCCAAGTGGTCAAGCACACCGGACTCAAGCTCTGGTGTTTACGACTCTGCAGAGTGTGGGTTCGAGTCCCTGTCATGGCACTTGTATCCTTAAGCAAGGCACTTAACCATTATTGCTTCATACTTAGATAGAATGTAAAGCCTTTGATCCCATGTATTGTGTAGTGCACAGTACACTTATCGTTAAGAGAAGGGGTCCGCCCGGTGCTTTCTGGTATGGTTGGCTGCAGATTGCGCCACAGCACCTTGTAAACCATTATATGGTGCTATGTAAATAAATGGGTGTTGTATTTCAAACATAGGTCCACACACCTTGTAGAACAAATACTGAGCATTTTGAGTCGCCCTCGAGTGTGATAAGAACTGCATATTATTTCATTGTTACAAAACAGTGAGTAAAATATATTTTTATGGCAACACATAAAGCCAAACATGGAGGCCTTGCTGTTAGTGCTATTAACATCTTGAACCAAGACTAGTTTCATGCTTGAACTCTCCCATTGTTCACATACTTCTCCATGCAGACAGTTATTCTTAAACAAACTTGTAGTCTCCTACGCCAAGCGTAAACGTCAACATTGCAATCTTACCCTATCTAAGTCAGGATGTACCAACGCTACATAGTCATTGCAGCAAATGACATTCCCTAAGGCTGACAGCTTCTCTTCCACTCTCTGTATTGCAACAGCATCCGGCAGTGAATTTCTTAGGTGCTGGAGCTCTTGATCTGTTGTGCTGTTTGGAACCAAGAGTCCATGTCTGTTACCTGTAATTAGATTGTCAGATGTATTATGGTTTTTACCCTAACACCGATGTGTAATAAGCACTGAGTATACAGTGCTTAATACACATCAGCGTAACTGTAAGGGTAAAAAAACGAAATAAATTATTTATCCCGATGCAAAAATTAACATCTATTAGATTGTCACAGATCCTTGTTTTTAAGAGTGGGAGAGTTTGGGTATTACAAAAAGGAGATCAAGCACATCTTTCTTTCTTTTTTGGGAATAGTTTTTTTACTTTTTCCCTTCTTCTATGGGTGACCTCTGATCCCTCATCATACAATGATGATTTAAAAGAATTTAAAAATGAAAAAGTTAACACAAATTACTTGACCCAACAACTGTTTTATACCCCTTCCCGAAAAATAACCCACAATTGTGTGAACTGCTGGGTTCCATAAGGGGGTTCAATAATTGGGGGGTGGGGCAGACACTTCCTGAAGAATGGGGCACATTTTTTTAGATTGAAGAGTAAGGACGAAAAGAGCAAGTAGCTTGAAAGTGGGGTCGGGATGGGGGAGGGGTGTAGTGTCAATCAGGGTGTCTTTTGGGTTCCTTATTTAAATGTGGACACTTTGTTTGCAGGCCAGCTGGAGTCACCTGGAGGCCTCGCCGCCTGCCCTGGTCTTGGCCTCGGTACCCCTCAAAAGTTTCCAGTTTTCCAGCTGGAGGTGCCCTATTGCAAAACTAATGGCCTTGCCCTCTCTCAAAGATGAAATTCCGGGCCTTTGTGCTGAAAGGGAGCAACACAGTACATCCTCTCCAGTTTGCCAGAGAGAGGCTATTTTGGCAGGGAGCAGGTCAACAGGTCAAGTTTTTAGAAGATGCCTCACATTGCTTGCCCCATGACCAGATTGTTTACGTTCAGCAAAGTTGTATTTTTTTGTGTTTGCAGTGAAGGTATTTCTTGTGTGGCTGGTGAATGTTTTTCACACTCATTTCAGCTATTTAAAGTTGATCTTACCAACGCATAGTCTCCCAACGATGCGGCATCCTGCAATTGAAGTATGAACAACAGGAATAACATCTGCAAGCTCTCCTTCAAACACACTGTAAATACAAAGAATGTAATCATGCTGTAAATATCTTATCAAATTTAAAGGTAGGGTCATTGATTGATTTTTTTGTTTTTACATAATGCTGATTTATAGGCCCAATTAAAGTCATATGTGAAAGATTTAGCTGAATTCATTGTCTACTTCGTCCTGTCATCAAGAATGTTGAATCCATCCATGTTTATTTAGTAAGGTGACTACGGGTACCGTCGGCATATCTATTATCTGACCACAGCATTCACAAATGGATACCACTAAACTTTATCTCCAAAATGAGCCTTGCTTGAGGCGAGTTTTAAATTGTTGTTGACATACTTTTGATTTCTAATCAACGGGGGCATTTCAGACGGAATAATTTTGCAGAATGCTAACTACCATGTCTTGTACTAGTAGTTCTACCATTTAAGACTTTGTAAGATGATGGTATTTATTAGACTTAGAGTGACACTTTGTTTTTTCACGGTGAAAAAGTGGAGGTAAAATTCAGAAATTTTTCCACTGATCTTTAAAGTTTAGCATTAGACCTGTTACTAAGTAGCCCACCTTTGTTTGGCTGTTTTAGTGTTAGTAATAGTATTTTGGCTCTCTTTTAACATCAGTTTTATCAAAATCGCCATTATAAAGATTAAGACCAATGTCAAACTGAGAGGCATAATAACAGCCCAACAAGGTGGCCATGGGCTAGCCCGTTACAATTACAGTAAACAATTTACTAATTACTAAATTAGGTATATTTAATATTATCAATATTATTTAATTTAAATACATTACAATTACATACAATACACAAACATTCCTATGATTCCAAAGCATTTATTACAACTACGTTTGAAGACAGTCTTGAAGTTCAACTAAAGTTGAGATTTCACCGATATCATAATAATAGCTTGAAGTTTGCCATCTCTTTGAACTTTGAAATTGAAGTTTGAGTTTCACATGTTTGATTTTTTTTTTTTTTTTTTTACTTTTGTGTTTTTGTATTTGAAAACAAGAATAAATCTTAGAAGTTGTCGAAATTGTATCTAACACATATCTTATTATTAATATTATAATGAACCATCATGGAAGTAAACTAAAACATTTCAATTGGGGCCTACCTGTAAAAAGTTTCTGAAGCTCCGATTGCTGCCAAGCAATACGCATTTGTCAATTTGGCAAACACTCCAATTTCATTACTGTTTTCAAACTGTGTACGAACAGCCATTTTGGAAATGATATGACGATCTTTCGATGGAAATTTAGAGAGAAATGTAAGTTTTACTTTTTTACAACTGCAAGCTGTGCTTCTAATCACAAAAATATTGGGAAAAGTTATTTCGTCCACTAAAAAGAGGCCGTGCAATTGAGGATTTGGTTACAATCCTATTGTGCAACAGCAACTCAACGCCAAAAACCACATGCAGCAATAGAGCGGTACCCGGACTTCTTTTATGAAGATATCTCTTCCTTTGCTCTTTCATCTGTACCAGGCTAAGTATTTAGACTAGCTTCAGTCTTGTGGTCAATTTGTCAAAGGGGAAATGGAACAGATTAGTTTATTTTCCACAGTTAACAGAGAAATAATGGGGAAAAAACATGTATCCCAAAAGAAGAAAAATTAGACACAGCAAAGCACTGCTTTGCTCATTTTATACAAGTCAAAAGGGTCTCTAAACAAGACTAAAATTAAGTTGAAGGGGCGGGGCTCGTCCCCCTCTCACCCCTTGACCTCGGAGATATGAATTATTCATTATTGACCAGATGGCTCTGAAATCGGTGTAGGATCAGGTTGAGAATGTCAGAATTTAGTCAAAATAATGCCCTCTCTGTTTAAAATAAGAGCAATTATTACGTGACAACATGGCAGATGACATTGATGACCTTTTAGACGAAGTAGAAACTAAATTTTGTGCAAGGACACCAGTTAAAAAAGACAATTCTAGCCGTCGCCAAGAGGACCAGGATGCAGCGGGCAAGAAGAAGAGTTTCGACGGCGGGGGAAGTCGCCGCACGGCAGCCACACAGTCAAAACAACGGTAGGAATTCACATGGAGATACTTTATCACTATCTAGTATCAGTGTGATTGCAGCCGAAATATTTATTTCATTAAAAACATGTCACAATTCCTGGTGTCGTTTTACTTGTAATTGTACTGTATTATATTTTTGCCAAAAAATAGTTAGTGGCCTGACGTTTCGAACCTGTAGCATAAAAAGTAGCACTACACTAGTAGCAGTAGCACTAGCACTGTAGCAGCAGGGTCTTTCTCGAAGGCTATTTGACAAGACTACAAACAGATACATGTGTAGGCCTACTACTGGTGTAACAAAAGCAGTCAAGTGGAAACAGATGATAGATATGAAAGCACACAGAAAAAGCAGGAGGCTGAACAGAGACAACAACAACAAAAAATCTTCTTTTTTTTTGGGGGGGGGTATTATATTTTTGTGAAGTAGGCCCTAAGTATTCAGCGTATATTAAGCTTACTAAAAAAATAAGTTTAAAAGGTAGGGTCATTAAATAAAATACTGTTATTCTCATACAAATACAAAGTTATAGTTTTTTGTTTGGTTTTTTTTTCAATTATCAATGTAATGCTTATTTTTAACTTAGGCAAAAATATAAAGACAAATACAATAAAAGTCACATTTGTTTGAAAGTTGAATCGTCATTCCAGTGTCTACTTACTAAGAAAACAACAATAAAACTAATGGTATTTTCACAAGAACATTGAATCCATCCACGTTTAGCAAAGTGACAGCAGGTACAGTGTACCAACCACATCTCTCTCATCCTATGTACCAGTCTATGACCTTACCTTAATTAATTAATTAATTAAGCCAGCTATTTTCCATTCATTTGTTTTGACGTCTTAAGACTTGTCTTTTTAATGCGGAATACAACTACTACTAGTTTTTGTGATTGTTTGTGAACATTGATTCATGCATTTTGTTGTGAATTGTACCTTCTGTACTTTTGTAAAAGTTGTGCTTGTTTTGTTTTTGTTACTTTTTACCATTTGGTTTGCTTTTATTAATGTACAGCACCTTTGAGCAATTCATTGAGTATCATGGCACATAAATGCTGTTAAAAAAGTGTTATTGTTGACATTCTTGACAAGTCCATAGTTTTAATTTTGTAAAACAACTTGTTAATCAAATATTCTATGTATAAAAATAATTACTAATTACTATAACACTAATGCCCTTTTCACATGATGAAGGCAAACTAGGGTCCTTGGACTCGGGCGCCAGTTGTCTTGACCATGGACATTGGTCAAACTCGAACAAGACCTATCACAGATCAGATCCTTCATCGTCAAAGGTCAACGTTTATCGCCCGCCTCACTGGTATCTGCACAGCTAGCATTGAATCGCTATATTGATTGGTATCTGCATAGCTAGCATGGAATCGTTATAGCATGTGTTGACTACTAATTATCTTGCGCGGCATGCTTTTTTTTTTTTTAAGAGAAAAAAATACAAATACACTTATAAAATGAATATAAGGGGCCATTTTTAAAAATCCAACTAAACAAATTAAAATTACTTTGGTCAAAATTGTGGGTGGGTGGGTCAAAAGAAATAACTGAAAAACCAAAAACCAGTTTTCAATTTAGAAATAATATACTTTGAAGGGCAACAAAATTAAAAATACCCCACAACCCTTATTAGTCAACCTTGTTTCGATAGCTGACCAAACACCCAATGGGGGAGATAGCTAGTTTCCTCTTCTGTTTCAGGTTGTAAATTTGCATTCTAGAAGCCAGGAAAATTAAGCCATTGAAGCCTCTTGGGCTGGGAGAACATTGATCTTAAATACCTACTGCATTGGAGGCATGATTTTGTTATAAATTCAGTGTGTATATAGTACACAATGCTTATTAAATAGTCTGTCAATATGTGGCATGGGGTGGTCAAGCGGATAAGAACACTGGACTCAAGCTCTGGTATTTCTGATCAGCAGAGTGTGGGTTTGAGTCCAATTCGTGACACTTGTGTCCTTAAGCAAGACACTTAACCGTTATTGCTGCTTCCTTCGGAATGAACATAAAGCCGTTGGTCCCGTGTTATGTGTAATGTACGTAAAAGAACCCAGTTCACTTATCGAAAAAGAGAAGGGGTTCACCCCGGTGTTCCTGGTTTGAATGGCTGCATATTGCGCCACAGCACCTTGTAAACCATTACATGGTACTATGTAAAGGAGTAGGTCTCATACATGTACTTCAGAAATGTAGCTAGTAGCTCCACATATCATGCTGGAAAATACTGAATGTTGAAGCGCCTTGATCATAAACTGAGTGACGGATAAGCGCTATATAAGAAGCCACTATTATGTTATTATTATATGTATTTGAAACATCGATTTTCTTTTAGCATTGATTATTCTGAAAGGCCCATTAATGAATTATGCAAAATTTTCCTCATCAGTTGACGAGAAACTAATAATAAAATTTTCATTGGCTTAAAGGTTACTCAATATAGGCCAAAAAACAAATGAGTTAACTTGTTCAAGTCTATTATTCACACAACCTCTTGACTACCACTGTTTGTATTAGGGCCTTGACAAATAAAGCGTATGTTTGTCGTAACTCGACTTACTCTAAAAATGTGGCTGACCGTAAGTTTTATAAATTTTAGAGGGACAAGAAAAATAAAAAAACTGCACAGAAATTTACTGTTAAAACTCTAAAGTAAGAGCATGACCTACAGAAAATTTATCACTGCCAAAAAAGTGTGTTTACAATGCCAAAACAAAACAGTTGTTTTGAAAATAATTTCAATACATAAACTTAAAATATTCTTTCAACACAGTCGTAATCGCAATCCAGATTTCTGGGAGGCTGTCCATGCATGGTTTGAACCTTTCTTGTGACAATTGTGCACAAATTAGCATCTGGTTTACCAAAGCAGTAAGCATATAAAAACAATAATATTTGTAAGAAATTTTTCTTTTTTTAAATCCGACCCATCTGCCCCTATTTTCTAGCACAAAACCTTTTTTCCCCATCCTAATTAAGATGGTTTTGTATTGATCTATTGTGCACTCATTGGTTGCTAGGTTACTGTAACTATGGCGATAGTATGCAATGCAACCGATTCATAAATGGTACACACACTAACTGGATTTTCAAGGTGACAAATTAGCAGTTACCTGGTTCACTTGTTTCACACACACCTAAAAAATATACCCCCTCCACCTTTGGAGGATTCTTCAAGCTATATTTGTTTCATTTGAGGGCAGATGTTGAACATTTTACTTTTCATTTTATGAAAATGGTTTTTGGTGTTTTTTTAATAGCTAGGTCAGGGTTTCAGGGTTTTCAGGTATATAATCAAATTAATTTGTGTGTGCATGAGGAGAGAAAAAATTGAAATTCCGGGACCAAGTTGGTCCCAACTATATTGAGTTTTTATGTGTTCACGATACTGTTTCTTCAAATACTTTAGTTTTAACATAGTAAATGGCTATACAAATTATATCATATTGTTGGGAAAGTAAAATTTAGCCATGATATATATGAAAGTAAAATAATTTTGTTTAAATCAACAAAGACAATCCAAGAATTAGACTTGACCTCTGTTTTTTAGTTACAAGCTTGTCAACAGTAACTTTGAATACCCATGCAGGAGGTCTGCCATGCTAGAGTACTATGTACAGATTATTCTCAGACGACCCACAGAAAGCAAGCGATAAACTGAATTTCAAGCCCCAAAGCAAAATGAACTGAAAGTGAAAGGAGCTTTCCCGCTGACGCGCTAACGCGAAGCGAGAGCCCGTCCACGAAGAATATTGGTCCAGCTGATTCGCCCGAGGTACAAAAATTGCTAAAATTGCATAAAAGAAAGTGAATGACGACCTAATTGGCGCCCGTCCAAACAAAACAAACCTTGCCAAGGCGACGTCGCGACTGCAACTGGACCCGGCTAAGCGACTGAGGGCGCCGCATACTGCTTGCGGGTGTCTGTGGTGAATAACGTATTTTATCTCAAGCGATAAAATTAAGGATCTGTGCATATTGCCATCTATCGTTAATTGCCTGTATAGTCTGTAAAGCCTATTGCTATTGAACACACATGTAGGTCAGTCCTTGTACTCAATGAAATTTCCTATTTTTGTTCCCAAGGTCAAATATCATGCCTGGGTTCACTTTATTGCTTGTGCTATAAAAACTTCTCTTATTTTTTTACTGTACAAATTTTGAAGCCTGTACATCTGAGGCAGTGACCACAACTATCAAGTTGTAAATTTGGAAGATGCATATCTAAGTTCATGGTTACAGAGATTTTTCATATGTTAAATGGCTATTTTTTATTTGTCAAGACCCAACATGATATGTTGCGTTACCATATGCGCTGGCATATATATATGTACAGTGTACAAATATTTTGCAAGTTACAAGTATTTTATGCATTGTGTGTTGCGTGCTCGAAAATGTATTTTATGTGTTCTCATTTTGAAACAGGATCATCTGTCAAAATCTGTCAGGAGAACATTTTTCTTGGGCAGGCCTGAAACTTCACCTTTGAAAGGGCAATTCCATTTTCATTTTACTTCTATTGGAAAATCTAAAAGTCTATTGGAAACATTTGAAATGGGCACTAAGGCCAAGACCAGGGGCAACAGAGGCCATGGCCTCCATGTAATTCCAGGCCTGCTCTTTTGGTGAAAAAAAATGTCATGCAATGCAACTTGACACTTCTGTCAAATATCAGGTTTTTTGTACAAAATTTCTGTCTTCAACAAAGTTCTTTGTTCATCTCTTAATTTGCAGTATTTCAAAATCCAGGGAAGATGATGACCTCAATTCGATGATTGATGACATCATAGATGGTCCAGAGCCACCGGTAAGTTTCCCGCAATCTGCACATACAATTCAATTCTATTCAATTCAATATTTATTGTACATGTTAAAAAATTATTGACAATTTGACATCTGGCTGTGTCAAAATGCATGCATTAATTACATAAAAATACAAGATACAAGGAGGTTTTTTTTAAAGGCTACAAAGCGTTAAGAGACCAGTTACAATCATTACAAAGGACCATGAAACAATGGTACAAGACAAGAATGCTTAAAAACAACCCCATATGAGACCCTACGAGCATTGTCATTGAACTTGTGAATACATGTAGCATTTGGTCCAAAGATTGTCTGGTGCAACATAGCTATGAAGTCCGGGGAGCAGAGATACGAATACCCAAATTTGAAGCATAATTTGTAGCATAAGCTTCCTGCATAACTTTATGAACCCTTTTTTTCATACAATGAATCAATTGAAGGAAGATCAGTACAAATTAGACGCTGAGCAATGGTTTTGTTTTGTTTTGGTCTTTCCAGATTCAGTACTCAAATACCATAGTCAATACAATGGCTTGCTGGATTTTGATTGGTCTAGGGATTTTTTATTCAGCCCACTAATCAAAAACTTAAG
The DNA here is from genome assembly GCA_010994315.2 of Pisaster ochraceus. Lineage (NCBI taxonomy): Eukaryota > Metazoa > Echinodermata > Asteroidea > Forcipulatida > Asteriidae > Pisaster > Pisaster ochraceus. The sequence continues at coordinate 14,354,241 of CM021529.1, forward strand.
TCAAAGTACAGGTTTAGTGATCATCAAGAAGAAGAGAAAAGAAGAGTTAGTTGCAATCAGAAATGATCTGCATCCTGCTGAAGTACTGCTCGACTACTGAATTGCACTTGCAGTAGTCTTGGTGCAAGATGCCCTTGTTACTGTTAGCGTTCAACACTGCAAACACGGCACGACTATTTCCCTGTTAGAGGGCGTTCGGTTGAAGCCACGAGTCGGCAATGAGATTTTTGTTTAATTTGCGGTGGGTAATGAAAGAATTCACGTTTTCCTAACAGCGCCCACTATCGTTGGATGGTCTGTGTATTTAGAGTGTGCTTGGATAGCGGAGGAATCATGATAGTCAAGTGATGAGAAACACGATTGACTAGCACCAAGACTACATTTTTCGTTGAAGTGAATGGATTAGCGTTGTGAGTGGTCATGAATGCTTTACACAACACACAAGACATAGGGCTTATGTGTCCCATCAGAAGGATGGAGCAATAATGGTTAATTGCTTGTGGACACAAGTTTCAAGACTGAAACTTGAACCTGCACTCATCCTAATCAGAAACACCACTCAGCCACGACATGCAAATAAATTTTATACTAGCACTGCAGAGAAACATTTTCATCAGAAATAGTTCTGTCAAATTCATGAAAGTGCCATTTGAAGAAACCTCCTCATACTTTAAAAAAATAATTACTATCTCGCATTTCAGTTCTGCAATCCAGCCTGTTTATAATTGTGCACAAAATCTCTTTCATTCTTTCACTAAAATTACACTAATTATGTACTTACTTTCATTGGAACAAAACCTCCCCAAAAAAATTCAGAGCCTGATCACTTCTTCAAAGAAGAGATGTTAATTTCTTTATAAACATAATTTGAGAGACAATTTGGTTTGTCTTTTCATCACAGAGTGCTCTAAACAGACAAGGTAGCCAGAGCAGCGTCCATTCAAGAACTCAGAGCACATCTCAGCGACGATGTCATCCGGTTTATGTCGGGGGTAGCGACACCCCTATGGGGATAGGCTCCGCTGTGTCGCAGAGGTAAGGACGGGGGGAAGGA
>CM021529.1:14415164-14432487 GCA_010994315.2 Pisaster ochraceus
GGGGGGTTTGTGACTTTGACTGGTGGGTAGAAATAATAGTTACTTGAACTAAAGGAGAGTAGGAGGGCAGAGAGAGAGAGAGAGAAGGACTGAGGGGAGACGGTGCTAAGGAATGGCTGATAAGATCAGCTGTACATCAACTAGTGAAGATTCACCTTACTGCGCCCTGGACCATTGCTATTCCCAAGCGGTCGTCATTGGTAAGTTCATAAAACACGTGGACTAGACTAGGGCCCACAGGGTTCTCCCCATGCACAAGCTAGCCTAGTGGGCCGATACGCAAAAATATCGGCTGATACGAAGGAAAATTTTTTTTTCTCAAAAAAAAATTGAGAGAAAAACCATTAGTTATGCCCCAAATTGCACAGTAGGGCTTTTAAAACCAAGATAAACACCGAGTAAAAAACGTTCCGAAAACAATGTTTCAATTTAGCGTGCTTCGGCCGAGCATTAACAAATTAGAGTCCAGAATGCCCCACAGTTTTGAAAAAAAACCAAAGGAGAACTCTGGCCCAATTTAGTGGAGCTGCTTCAAATGAAGATAATAGTGCTTTACCATGTTAACCATGTTACCAGTGTTCTGCTTTTTAAAGCAGGATACCAGTCACAGAGGGTACCTGTGGCATGGCATTTTGGCTAACCTGTTTTGCAAACTACACCTTTATTCACAGACCTGTAAACCAGTCGTAATGTAGTGTAATACTTCTGAAGTATTGAAAGATGACACATAATTAGTGTTGGTAATGAAATGAATTTGCAATTAGCAGGATCCGAAAATGAATATATTCCCCAGGCAAACTAAATTCTCGGTCAAAAAGCATCCAGTGTAGCAGGACCAATGATTTAGAACAATGTTCATCCTGTCATTAGGGAATCTGTTTATATTTTGTAAAGCTCTTTAAAAGACTCGCCTCTATCCATGTTAATTTCTATCATGTGCGCTATGATCTTGATGGAATAGTGCCTTATAAATTGTTATGTTATGCCATTTTATGTTATGTTATGTTATTATTATGGTGCTATAACTTGTTATGAGTCGTAGGCCTACATATTTCAAACATAGCTCCGCATACCTTAAAGAAGAAAAAAAAGAGAGCTTTGAGGCGCCCTCAGGTGTGATAAAGCGCATACGTAAGAATTGCATAGTATCATTATTATCATCATCAAAACTATTTTTTCCTGCTTTCGATGAATTTTCCAGCTATAATTGACAAACCATTTTTTTACAAAATGTTTGAAGCCATTCAACTGGCCTGCAAATGTTTTGCATGGTGGCATGTCTGTAAAAAGGACTACCGTACATGTAACTCATGACAGTGTGCATCCACCAAGTACGATAGCATGGGATCAGGTTGGCTCAGCTGTGGTCGTGGTGGTTTCTTTGCCCTGCCTTTCACCTCTGTGGACTCCCGGTTCGAATCCCACCTCAGACCCGGAGCCTTTCATGTGGATTGGGTTTTCAGTCCCTACCTGATTGAGTTGGTTTTCCCCGCTTGCGGTTTTCCTCCCACGTCTAAAATAAGTTAATCTAAAACTGAGCATTTCTTCTCGTTTCCTATTCATCCTGGAAGGTATGGTACTATGATACCAGTGTATAGGAGGTTTTATTCCAATCAGTGCAACTGATTGGATCTTACTTTGAAATGCTTTAAGATTCAGCAAAGTTTGAGCCAATAGTTTGATTATGTTTATGTATTCCAGGCAATGGACCGTCAGGTATAAGCCTGTCTTACATGCTATCAGGTCATTGGCCGTACTATACGAGTGAAGAGCCTCATCCAGATCCGTACCTACATGCAAGGTTGCAACAAGGGGATGAAAAAGAGTCTCTTGTTCAAAAGGTAAGAACTAATTACTTTGTACAAAGGAGAGCGGAGGAAGCTTTGAGCAGGGTGGGCGCTGGATAGCACTTCATACAGTACTAACGACGTTACTTTTGCTCTAAATAACCGGATATCAAATGAACTTTACACCGCTCATGCGATCACCGCAGCGGCCCGCCAGACATGTTCGCGCTCGTAATATTTGACAATTCTGAGATTTGGGTTTTAAAAAAAAAAAGTGTGTGAGATAATTTGTTATGTTATTCTTTTGATAGGATCTTGGGTTGCTTAGTAGCGGACTAGAGGGCCGGTCTCTGAACCCTGTGTCCTTGCTATTTGACAACTTGTACCAACCGAATGCAGACTTTGACGATGACGAGAAGACACGTCTGGAGTGGAGATTCGATCCCTCCAAGGCTGTCAATCACAGGGTACTGGGGAAGGGGCAAGCAGGTGGATCATGGAGGGTAAGTTGTCAAGTAAATGATTAAAATATGTAGTCACTTTTAGGTCTTTTGAGACAATTGATTTTTGTTCATGTTTTTGAAGCAACTTTTCCAGTGAACCTGTCTGGACAAACAATATGAAACAGAAGTTTGGTTTTTGTTTTAGAAATTATGAGAGTATGTCATCATGGGTAATATAGGAAAAGTTTGATTTGAAATCAGCTTTCTTTTGAGCCTCTGTAAGTTGGCCAAAGACACTAGAAGTCAATTAAAACAGGGGCATCCAGGCTGATATTCATCGTTGTTTGTAGCTGTGATGCTATTGAAGACAGTGAGGTTGTGTGCTGGGCGTACTAGTCAGTCTTTTGTGCTAGAAGGAAATACCAGTTTCCAAATTGACTTTGCAGATGCCCTTCCAAAAGGAAAGACCAGTCGACAAATTGGCTTCTGTACGCCCATCCAAAATGAAATAGCAGTCGTCAAATCGGCTTCTGTACGCCCATCCAAAATGAAATACTAGTCAGCAAATTGGCTTCTGTACAGTATTCCAAAAGGAAATGTCTTCTCTACGGCCCTTTATTCCGTCTTTTAAAAGATAATTCAAGCTCTGCTTGTCATGTTTCAGGACATGGAGGACTCGGTGCGCACTCTCAGCCTGGGACGATGGATGGAGCTACCAGAAATGAACTTCCCAGAGTGGGTAGCCGACCTCAGGTAAATAAACAATCACCAAGATCAACACAAACAGGGCAAAAGGCTTCTAATACAAATATTTATGAGAACCTAAATTTGAAACGGTAATTATAAGTCAAGGGTTCCATATGATTAGACACTCTCTTGAATTGGAAACAAGAGTGGAATGAATACAAAGTCCAACATATAAATCGCTCCATGTGCTTGTACCGAGAGTGTTTTTTGCCATCAATGTTGAATGTTGACTTACACGAATATCTAACTTGGCAAATAATGGGTTAATGTCGTTAAAGTGGTTGGCCAAAGGTCGGGTTTAGTGAATGGTGGACCCCGGGGCTGGCCAGGGTTTGGGGTTTGGGGTTAACCAGGGTTTGGGATTTGGGGCTCACCAGGGTTTGGGGTTTGGGGCTGAGTAGTGTTTTGGTTTGAGCCTGCACTTTTCCTGTTTGAGATTCAAATAGGCAACAGTTCTTGGCCTCCTGTTTTGACAAGACCGTTTTTGAATTCAGTGTAATTGAGCACATGTATTTTTTTCTCAGAGAGCGTACTGGTAAAGTCAGTAGCACCAACGGCAGAGCCTCGCTAGGTGAAGTCTCTCGTTACTATAAGGAGTATGTCGAATTTATGGGCTTGGAGAAGTCTTTCAGACCCTACACCCTGGTCACATCGGTTCAACAGCTCAAAGGAAGGCGCGTCATCAACAGCGAGAGTGGGGAGCCAGAGATCCAATGTCAACGATGTCGCAAGTTTGAGGGCCAAAAAATATTTGAGGTAAAGGGTCACTTTGTAGCAGACACCACGTGCTGCGACAAGTCGGTCAGCGCGAGAGACACGTTCACAGTACTGACTCCTAACGTTGTTCTCGCGACGGGGATGTTGGGTATTCCGAACTGTCTTGAGGTGCCCGGTGAGGATCTGCCGTACGTCTTGTACAGCGTCAAGGACCTGGAAGCTGCTATCCAGAAGGAGGACGTTCATTCCAATTCGGACCCTATCCTCATCATAGGATCTGGTCTCAACGCTGCGGATGCAGTCCTCACTGCTATGAGTGCAGGGGTACCAGTGGTGCATGCCTTCCGGCGCTCCGCCACTGATAAGGAACTCATTTTTTCCAAACTGCCGAAGTTCCTGTATCCAGAGTACCACAGAGTGCACCAGATGATGCAGGAGCTGGAATTCAATGCTGCGTTAAAGGACAAGAGCTACAGAAGTCTACAACGGAGTACGGTGCATGAATTTCAGCCCAACCACAGGGTAGCTGTTAAGGGTCCCAACTGCTGCGGGTACATGCAGGTGTCCGTAGCCGTCGTACTGATCGGCTCACGACCAGATCTCTCCTTCCTGCCCAACGAGGGTAAACATCTCGGGGTGAGGGAGGATCTGGCACCCATCACGTATCAGAACAATCCGATTGATGTTGACCCATACACGATGGAGGCGTGCGCGGAGCCGGGCTTGTACGCCATGGGACCGCTAGTCGGTGATAATTTTGTGAGGTTTGCTAAAGGCGGGGCTCTTGCTATCGCTAGTCACATCTACAGTAAAACACACGGTGCACGTGAAACCTAGCAGGGTATTTTTCTTTCCCAGTATTATTTAAAAACAGGTTTTTATTGTTGGTTACTGTGCCTTTGTTATGATTTCGAATCAAGGACCTTCTGCAATTTGAAGGTATTGTACAGGATTGGTGGAGCTGACAAAATAGTAGCAGACAGTGTTGATGCTTTGTGTGATCAACCATATACATGAAATGATAAACCCGTGAAAATTTGGGCGTAATCCTGTGTGTGAGTCAGGAGGATTTATAGTGAGAAATCACGGACAATTTTAAGCATGTATAACACATTGTCCTTCATTTAACAACCCAAATCAGCTGGGTTTTTTTGTGTTAGCTTTTCAGTTTTCAGTTTTCTTGATTATAAACAGGGGGAAATATTTCACAGAAAAAAAAAATGGTTCTAATATGAACTTCATAATCAGTTAAAGCTTTCAGACTGAAATTAAACAATGATGTTGTTTGTTCTTTCCAAACCTGTATAATACCTTGGAAGCATGCCAAACCAGAGGAAAATCTTCATAATACTCGATGCAGAAATTGTATTGTTGAAATGATTGTACTCGTTCACTGTTCAAAGTGACAAATTAGCTCAGGGCGCTTTCATCACGCTGAGCTAGAAGGTTGTTGTTCTGTGACCTTTTCTATTTTCTGCTTGTTTTTATTTCTTAAAAACAATATAAATTGTTTTAAACTCAAAATCATTGATTTAACATTTTCCAATCAATGGCTTGAACCAAAGATTATAAGTTTATTAAAGCGTTGATATAACCTAGTTAGCATTCAACGTTTATTTAAAAATAAAATTATTTTCAATTGAGGAAGATCAAGAAGTTAAGATTACAGGGTCTCTGCAGCTCCTTAAAAAGTCTTAAATTGAACTATCCAAATTTAAGGCCTTGACAAAGCATTACAAAGTATAAACAGTATTAAATTCAGTTATTTAAGGTCTTAAAAAAGTGGGTGAAGAGTGTAATTAATTTTCTTATCGGCTCGTTTTAAAGAACGGAATTATGCTGCGTGTCAACAAAGTAGCATTAAGTGTGAGTGGGTATGGCGGTTTCCCCTGCTTTATTCACTTTGTTTGTTGTCTTTAATTTTGTTAAGGGTAGTATTAAAAGGGTCTTAAAAAGTCTGAAAGTTGACTTTTTTTTAGTGTGCAACTACTGCAAGGGTAGACATTTTTGTTGTGATTAAAGTAGGGGAAGGGTTCCCACATTTTAACCGAGTACAGGAGTAGTTTTATGAGTGGGCACTTGATCCTTTGGTTTCAATTGTGCAAATGTGATGCTCCACGTCAAAATCGGGCAATTGTTGGTCCCACCTGCTGCAGCTCAGCCATCACTGTCCTACGCCAGGTAGTTTGGGGTCTGCCTGGCTTTGGCCTACCTGTTGGAGTCCAGCAGAGAGCCACTTTGGGGTTATGGCCCAGGGGCACTCTCAGTACTTGGCCCAACTTACCTTACAAACCCTTCATTAATACTGGTGTAATTAGGAAACTTGTAGTCTCATCTATTTGATGAGCAAATAAATAAACCCAGTTATAATAGTTTGGGCAGGAAGTGCCTGGTTTTGGCATGGAGCGTCCCCTGAATGTTCCCAATATTTTAAATTGCAGTATTATTAGTTTAAGAAGCAGTTTCTTAATCAACTTTGGCCATGTGAATTTCGTTTAATGAGATTCAAATATAGAACAAATGAATTGTGAGCACTAACTGAGCACTGTTTGGATGAAGTTTTGTACAAATTAAAAAAAGTATTTTTTGAAAGCACTTTTACATCCATTTCAATTTGTAAATTATATTTGATGTACTTTATTTAATAGACATGAATTGATTAGGTAAGTGTACATTGTAAATATTAGAATGAACAATGTTGCATTTATAAAATAAATGTAGGGCACTGTGAGGAAGGGTGTACTTATGGTAATTACTCCACAAGTTAATGACCGTAAAAACTGACTTGGTAAAGGGCACTGGAGGGCTGTTGATATTATATAACAATGTTAGAAACAACCCCCTAACGAGGAAGGTTTTCACCCTAAAATTTCAATCTGAAAAAGGCTTCAGGCATGAAGCCTTCCTCGGGCATCTGAAAGCACACAATTCGATGCAACAGGGGTGTTTGTTCGTTCACTATTTTCTTGCAACTCCGATGACCAATTGAGCCCAAATTTTTCACAGGTTTGTTATTTCATGCACATGTTGGGATACACCAAGTGTGGATACTGGTCTCTGACTGAATTACCAAAAGTATATCCTGTCTTTAATGCACTGGTACTAATTTTAGGGTCCTAGAAACTCTCCCCAGTTTCACTGGACTATGAAATTGTTCCTCCTTCTCGTTGCTGCATTTTTAAGTGGTGGAAGTTTTTATGTAGAAGAGTACATGTGAATATTCAAATGTGTACGCTTGGAAACATTTTGACAGTGGGACTTGTTTAGTTGTTTGGGGGTCTGGCTGTGGACAGTGGTTATGTGGGTATTTGGAGCCTTGCCAAGAGCACCTTGGCCAGGTGTCCTACTTCCATCAGACTACAATCCCGGCCAAAATGCTCAAGCCATGTGACAATAAACATACCCCCCGGGCTCAATGTTGTTAACCCAAGGTGGAGCGCAGACTGCGCAATGAGAGCCAACATTGACCGGGGGTGCATGGGCTGGGGGCGGGGGCCAGGATGTATCTTGTATTTATGTAAAAAACTCAAGGATGAAATCCTACCATGTCAGACAACTTCTTGAATAGGAGAGTTTAGGACTGTTTGGGGTCTGATGGTTTCACGTAGATGTATAGCTCTACTATAGATGTCCACTGTAGACCACCAATCTTATTGCCACCATCTTTGTCTTGTCCGCTGTCAACCATATCCATCATGACTACCTGATTTTCATTATGCTAAAAAAGGGAACCTGACTATTTTCCTGCTAGCCTCAGTTTGGTTACATTGATTTCAGTGGGGAAGGGGAGGGGGGGGGGGAACCAAGCAGGCTGCACCATGATAACAAGTCTTTTGACCACTTGTTCAACATGGAGCGCATCTACACGCACCTATCCAGTCTGTCTTTTGGGGAGTCAAAATGTACACAAAGGAATCGATTGCCAAAATGGCCGAAATGGTAAGCCAGATATTGGGGAGGTGCTTTCTGCCTTGTGCAAGGGGCTAATGGGTTAATCTCAGGGTTGAAACTGGCATAATGTGCATCATTTGCACCATGCAGGTTTTCTACGGTACAGAAATATCAGCAGCTACAAAAGTGCCTTCTTCACACACCAATTTATTCTGCTGTCTCTCAGATGAAGTTTTTTTATTAAAGTTAGTGGAGTTTATATTGTCTAAAATACAGATCCATTGGGCTTTTTCACTGAGAGTATAAACTGGTCCGATCCACAGGACGGTTTGAAACAGGTAAACACAGCTTTTTAATCTCTTGGAACAGGAGAGGAAAATGACACATGATCCCAATTTGAAAACTGTAGGTTTTGAAAATGTGAACCTGTTGATTCCTTGTGTCTTTTCCTGGATGATTAAGATGATCAAGATTTTGTTGTTATTATTTAAGATAAAAAAAAAAATTCAGGTTATGACCTTGCTACTTTGACCTTGTTGGGTTGAGTTGGTGGTAGGTGAGATCTTGCCGCCATTTTGTGGTCGCTATGGGCATTTTGATACAAGCTGTTTCTGGCCGCTGTGGTCTCTTAAAGGGTCCAACAGTGACCTCGCTAAAGTTGTAGGAAGCTGAGAGTTGCGCGCGGTACACGGTTCCATTATTTTGATCTCGGTAATGGCAGTCTACGCAGGGGGTCTGTAAGTCGGCCGGGTTTCCAAGAGAGCCGTTTAGTTAAAGTTACGAGATCCTACAGTATGTACTTAGTTAAGTTTGAAAGCTTTACCAAATTAAGTGAGCTAGGGGAGGGGTGGGATAAAATTTCAGAAATATATTTCTCGGATTAATTGGTATTCGTATCAGTTTAGTTCTGGTCGCAGGCTCAAATTAATTTCATTTTTGAAAGAAACAATTGTAGGCAGTTGCTGCAGTTAAAAAAGAGCAATATTTGTTATGGGTATTATTTTTTATTTAATTTGAAGTTGCTATATTTAATTTAAGATATAAACATTTTAAATGAAACTTTGTCTGTTTTATCCCATAATTTAAAATGAATTGTAATTTGTTTAAAAACTTACATAAGTACTTTTCACTTAATCGGTTGCTTTATTTCTTGTGTGAAGTTGAATCAGGGTATTCTTTTTCTTGCAACAAATTCGTAGTTGCAGGGAGTATGAACTTGGAGCTTACTGGGAGAGGCTGAGTTAAGTTTCATTTACTGTTCAACCTTTTTGTATCAAGACTTACCGGGTGATAATGTAAAGTTAAATAAATACAAGGAACACATCATAACAGCTTCTCTTCTGTGTTATTTGTTTTCTAATTTGATTTATTTAGTATACATGTAATAGTAGTAATAACAATTTGGGAGGCTAACCATCCCTACTTGCAGCTGAGAAGCTGATTTGCGAAGGACGCTGCCTCATATGCATCTTAAGTCACTATGCATGATTCCACAAGCATACATGAGGCTTCATATGGATTTATGATCAAGCACACACATCGTTACCGTGGAAGTCCGGCTATGGTTTGGGAAATATTGAAATTTGGTGAGAAAAATTTGGCATTACCTTTGCAGAAAAATCTAAAGTATGTCAAAAAAAATTCGCCAAAAATTGAAAAAATCACAAGGGGTAAGTCCAGCATTTTTTTTCAAATTAGGGTCAATTTTTAAGGTGCGAGTTTATGCTATAAAATGATGCAGTAGGAACTACTGACACCTTTTTTAAACTTGACCCTGGATATTTGTACTATTTTTGGGTGATTTTGATAATATTGAGGGTCAAGCACACACATGTTAAGTCACCAAGGTACATACCAAAAAGCATTACACGTACATGTACATGAGGCTTCATACATACATGCATGTAGGGTCAAGCATACGCATCATAAGGGGCAATTCCAGCATTTTTATCCACTTTTTTTAGTCATTTTCTTAGGTGCGATTTTATATGCTAAAATGATGCAGTAGGTATTAGTGTTGCCATTGTGTTTCATTTGACCCTAAATATTTGCTATGATTTGGGAAATATTGTTCATTTTGGAGGGGAAAAAAACAAAACAAAAAACAACAATTTGTAATTAACAAGTTATGTCAAGTCGTACACATCCGAGTGGATCACTGCTTTGTTCTGGATTATAAAATCAAACTTGGAAATTGGACAAAAAATTGAAAAAAAAATCCCAAGGGGTAAGTCCAGCATTTTTGTCAGATTTGGGTCAAGTTTTAATGTGCGACTTTATGCTTTAAAACAATGCAGTAGGAACTACAGATGCCTTTTTATTTAACTTGTCCCTGTACAGCCTTTTTAATCATCAGAAATAACAAAATATGTTCTCTGAAATCACAATTTTAATGCTTTAAAAAAATATTTTACATGCTGATGCTATTTACTTCTGCATAATACATGTAATAACACAGTCTAAATGTAGCCTACAAATTCAGCAGTTAACATTATGAAAGAGGCAGTTTTGAACAATAGGGTACATTTATAATGCATGACAGTTGTCATAAATGACACAGCTGGCGCCAAATTATCAAATCTGGTGGAGACTTTTAAAAGAAGGATTTGTATGAAGTGAAGCAAACATAAAACCTTGGCGGCTACAAGCTGCTGGTACCGACATTCCCATAGCCGGGGATAATACCCGATTCAACTTGCCCTCATCAAACATCGTATGATACTGCTCTAAATAACCCATTCTAGATTCATCTTGCTTATGATGGCACAGTGGATGACATATTGACATCATGAGTGTTCTGTAAGCGAGGCATTCATGCTTGACAGTCTTACTTATAAGTGATGGTACCTGGTTGAATCAGACTTGACCTACTTCCACTCAACCAAAAAAATGTCAAGTAAATGTGTCCCGCAATGAACTTTTTCCAGTTTCCAATGATCATGCCCAGGCCTGAAATTTCATCTTTGAGAGGGAAAGGCCATTTTCGTTTTGCAAAGGGCACTTCCATTCAGAAAATCTGAAAGTCTATGGGAAACTTTTGTTGGGGCACCAAGGCCAAGACCAGGGGCAACAGAGGCCACGGCCTCCAAGGCCCCTGTGTAATTCCAAGCCTACATGAAAACAAGTTTGTTTTTGTATACTTTTTCCAGACAATTAGTGAGACCTGGGTCCAACTCAATCGTCTTAGAACTGGCTGGGGCTGTCACGCCTCGTTCCTTCATAGCATTGGAGTTACCTGCTCGAATTTGTGTCAGTGCGGCAGACCACAAACCATCAACCACATCATTTACGACTGTCCCGACTTCGGACCACCGAATGGCGAGCAGGGACTCATAGACCTCGACAAGGACACCACCAAGTGGCTTGAAGTCACTAAATTACCAATCTAATTTTCATTCAATGTTCACCTTGGTCCAGAGATCAAACGAAAGAAGAAGTGAAACAAATTTGAGTGAATAGTTCAACAATACTAAGCCACATCTGTGCAGTATGTTGATGATTATTAGAGTCCATTACACAAAGAGCTAATCTTACGACTGATCTTTAGATGTGTATCGATCTTAATTGCTAGGCAAACTGTGATTTGTCACAATACAAATCACTTTGATAATACTGACAACTCATCTCACAGAGGAGCTCCAAGGTCAGTTTCAGTTTTGTGATTCACTTATTTTTCCGATAGAAAGAGTCCTTATGAAAATGGGGAGAAAACTTAGAAGTCTCTAACCTCAGGTACAAAATTGTGTAAAATGCCACTGTGTTTGATACCCTTCAAGAGCAATCACATTTAAAATATAGAATTTTTAGTTCATTCCTGAATTTTGATGAAATTCAATCAAAACAGCAACGGTTTTAATCTTTTAACTGAAGCGTATAAGATAAAATGACATTTTACATTGCCATAAAAATACATTTAATAATTTGTATGTAATCTTGATCATATTTATACCAATCTTAATTATGTATTAACTATCACTGTGTTCTCCAAGAGAAAAACTGACGCAGTGTATCTAATTAGGTCTAACCAAAATATATGTTTGGTTCCTGTAGCCAGACAGACCGGTTTTTTTTCCATTTCAATTTAAAAAAATAAATATCAAAACTGATCGCAAAAAAAGTAAGAATTCCCTTTACATCCAATACTTCAAAATAGCGTATAAAACAATTTCAGGTAGGTCTTTTTCGTATTGGTCAATGAAGTTTATTTTTGGTGGGGACATGTTAGGGGTGAGAGTCATTACTGACAAAAAAGCCTGAAACTGGGATCTAGATCTTAGGCGGCACATTGAAATGATGGCATTTTCACCTTTTCGTAACCCCTGGAGTTATAGATTCAGAGGAGCTTCTGGGAACAGTATCCTCAGAGCTAGAGAAGTAGATCAAAGAGCATGACTTATTTTATTTGGAGAGAAATACCACGTTTCTTGTTTGCCAGGCAGACTTTAAAAAGTCTGAATCCCGATAAAATATCGTTTTCTCATCCCTGACATGCCAACAAAAAAAAGTTCAACAAATAATTTTGTTCCCCTACTAACTTGACCCTCCTTTTCCCCTAGCACATTACAAGAGAAACAACAATATTTTTTGGTTAGGCCTTAAACCTCTTTAAGCTGTCTAAAAATTGTACAAAGCTGTTGTGCCCTTTCTATAATGAAGCCATCCAACCACTTCACAAACACAAGTTTCTTCCATGGAGTATGGGCTTTCGTCTTTGCATTTGTACAGCATGGAAAGGTTAAATAGAACAAGGCTATGTGGATGTGGAGATGTTGACAGTGCACCTAGGTCACTATTTACTCAAGGGATTGGAAAGATAGTTATGCTAATACTTGTACAGTTATAGGGTAATTTATACATCCATGGAAAAACACATCAGTAAAAAGCAGGACTGGCTACACCCCCCCCAAAAAAAAAACCCCACAAAAAAACCCCAACCAAACAACCCCACACTAATAACTTCCTCTTACAAGTGACATATTTCATGGCCACTGTAAATGCCTAATCATAGTTATGGGGGGAAAAAAACAGACCTAATATCATATGAATACTTTTGCATCTACACAAAAATGAAATATGGCATGAAATATCAATTCAAAATACCCTTACAAAAGCTTTTTAAAATTGATGGACAATTTAAAGGATTTTTTTTTCCTTTGTGGCAAAGGTCAACAATCAGAGCGAGGCCCCAGTTTACCCATGCATGGCGCGTTTTGCTCAAACTTGACACAAAGGCAAATTCACAACCCTTTGAAAATCGGGCTAAGAAAATATCAAATCTTTTTGATAATTTTTTTTACAAAAAGTCTTTGAATTTTACGGATTGGGTTTAACTTAGCGTTGGACAATCACTGTGTCTTGGCTGTCGCAGTTTGCTGTCAGATGCTGGTAGAACATCTGAAACATTAAAAAAACCAAATAGACAATGACACTTTAAAATTGAATATTACGCACCTGTCTGCAAAAACAACAAAATACTGTTTATACATTTTCATCAACAAATCATTAAAAAGAAAATCATTAAAAGAAACTTTTTCTTCAAAAATTGATTAGTAAGTACTTGTTACCAGTCTTAACTTCATCATGTCCAGATAAAAATACACAAATATAACCCTCCAAAAAAAACCCCAGCAAACAAACATACAAACAACAAAATATATGGAGCGCCAAACTGAAGAAGGGGCATCCACAGGAAGAAACCCTGAATGAGTCAATGTATTACTTTGACAAAAAAAAAAGGTTATTTGTTGGACTTCTTTTCGTAGCCTTTTCAATCCACCTTCATGCGTTACATAATCAAACCAGCCTGTGGTTTTAAGTCAATTTGCTCCCAAGCTTAACTTCTTGCCAATCACATGCTTGTGAAAGGGATTAGTCTGTGTGTGAGAGGGTTGGTTTCTTACTTTTAGAAATGCAAAGTCATCCCCAGTTGAGCCCTTTACAAATGTGGACATGGAGGGCAAAGGGCAGCTGCCATGGTAACAAGGTAAACAATTACCCTGGAGTTCAATGAATAACTTTGGATGACCACTAATGAGCTGTATTCTTTGTCAAGATTGGATAGAGAATGTCAACAAATAGAAGAAGTAGACAAACAGGCAGGGATTTGATTAATAAGCCATTTACATGTTTATGTTAGATTTAATAACATCTGTACAACAACTTGCTCAGTCACAAGTTACTGCTTAAGTTTGAATTCCTCAGACTTTTCAATATGAATAGTATTATTATTGATAGTATTATAGATTCCTGCTAATAAAACAAAGGATGCCTCATAAGTGAACTTAATCACTGTAGCTCGCAAGAATGAGGACACATGAGAGGTGCTCACTATGTGAACCAGAAACACCAGGGTCAACCCCTACTCTTCCACAAAACGTGTTCTAAAAGCATCAATGATGGCTGATATATCCAGGACAGAAGTAACAGAAACGTCGCAGTCAAATTCTAAAGGCTCTTTTTAGCAAAAACATTTTTGAGCTTTGAGTGCTGTTAAATAACTCTGATCAACTTAAATTTCACTAAAAAAAAATAAAAAATAAACATGCAATAAATAAAAACAAATAATCTCATGCCCAACCCTTGAAAGAATAGACAAAATAGAAAACAAGTTTACAAAGTAGCTATAATTTGTTGGATTACATAAATGTTGTATCCTTATTCCCCATTGTTACAGTTATTTTTAATAAAGCAGTTTTTTTTTAAATTGCAAGTAGAAAGGTCGAGCCCTCACCCATATCCAGTTAAGAGTATTGCAGAATCGGTTACATTTGTTTGAACCAATGCATGCGTGAACAAAAAACAAATCGATTGATAGAACAAATCAATAAGTCTTGTTTGCTGACAGAGCCAGCTATTACTGCCATTGTGGGACACTCAACTCAAATTCAGTGTTGTAATGTACTCATTTTCCAATAGGTACATGTAAAGTACTTCTGGCAGTAGTGACAAAATACAACCTCACGTAAAAAAAAAAATAAAAAAAAGGTTTAAAATATCATTTCATTGTTTGATAATCTCTCAGAGAGAAATTTGGAAAAAACATTTTGTCACAAGATGTCATCAGTAAATGGGTCTGGACTCTGTTTTTTAGTCAAAAGATAAAATTTAGCGCTGTTTTGGTTGAATATCATGGAAATTCAGCGATGAACAAAAAATTTCCCCTAAAAATAAAAATTGTACAAAACCATCTATTTGAAATGCATTTTTTTAAAATAAGATGTTGGAACTACAAATGTAGTTTTCTTTCTTTCTTATTTACCCTAGGGAGACCTCTCAGTAAGAACACTGTTTTTCCAGAGGTGCCCAGCAGCTACAAACAAACATTTCACCCCGTTTAAAAGTGAGGGTAGAGACTTGTTAATTGTTTCCAAATTCACAAGGACACTTTCTATTGGGAAAACGGCCACAGATTATATTGACTTATGTATTTAATTGAGTTTCCTGTGACCCGAATAATAATAGATGTCCTTTGTGTACATTTTTTTTTTTTTAATGCCCCCATTTAAATTTATCATTGGGATTTAATTAGTAACAAGCATCGTATGCTTTATTATCCAAGGATAGTGTGGAATTAAATATGAATAAAACTCCATTGAGAATCAATAAACCTGCTCATTACAGGGAACGATTTTGCCCAGCAATTTTGCACAGCAAAAGATTTTAGGCTTAAAATGTTTTGTGAACACTGAATGCTAATACCGAGTTAGCGAACCATTATTTTTCAGTAGCAACTGATGCATTTCGTGAGGCAATTTGCTCTCCTATACAAGGGAGATCTCTCTCCTAAACGTGTCACAGTATCTAACCCATGATAGTCCATTCTTCTCTAGACTAAGTCCTGGCTCTTTTCTCTTATTCATTTCGTTTTGTCGTGTCTCATTTTGATTTGTTCCATGTCTCTTTGTTTTGGTTTGTTTTGTCTCTTTTTTGTTTTGTTCCATTTCTCTTTGTTTTGTTTCATTGTTTTGTTTTGCTCTATTCTTATTTCTGTTTTTCATACGTGACTGTCTAGTCTAGTGTCTGTAGTCGTTTGTCCCTTTGCCATTAATACAAGGCGGACATTGTGGGGTGGTTTTTATAGGTAGGCATTGTACTTGTGGGTTGTTTGTTTTTTAAGTGAGGGGTTAACCCCAGAATGTTTTTAACAAAACAGATTCAAGAAAAGGGTAAATAGAAAACAAATGGAGAAAGCCGACAATGTCGCTCTACTAAATGTCCATTTGCCTCTTATGTATGCATTTATTTGTCTTTCTGTCAATAAGGGTTGATTTGTACTATGTTTAAACTTACTCAATCAACCTCCAGAGTCTTCTTTCAATTATGATTGTCTTCATTTGTTTCTATGAATTGCTTCTTTTACTTGCTTTCTGAATTATTATATTGTTCCAATTCACCTGACCTCATCACTGACTAAATCTTGAACAAAGAAAAATTGACGACAGCGGGACATGAAACTGCGACCTCCGTGCTGGATTAATCCCTTCGCATCTGCCAACTTAGCTATCTAGCCCTAATGTTGCCGGTCACCAATCAACCAGGGATCACACAATGTTATTACGTTGATTAATGTCCTCAATTCTTTTCCAGGATTTTTTTCCCCTCAATTCTTTTCCCACTTTTTTAGTGTGTCCTCAATTCTTTTCCCACTTTTTTTTCCCCATCAATTCTTTTCCCGCTTTTTTTTCCCCCTCAATTCTTTCCCTTTTTTTGTCCTCAATTCTTTTCCCGCTTTTTTCTCCTCTCAATGCTTTTCCCGCTTTTTTCCCCCTCAATTCTTTTCCAGAACAAAAGCCTTGAAAAGATAACATGAAACAAATTTGTTTTAGTCTATAAAAGGTTCGCCATTTCTTTCCATTTAGAAATGGTCGGAGTATCTCAAATAAGACTTTGTTCACCCTACCAATCCCTACGCATCTTTACAAGAAAACTGAAAAAGGCAACTACTTTACGTATATTCAAGCCACAAGACTAGCCCAAATACTTTCATGAAAATGGAGTCTGACTTCATTATTGCACCATTGAATACTTAGCATAGCAATCATCCCTTTGTTTGAACAATCAAGGCTGAACACTAACAGAACAATGAATCAATATCACAAAAATGTTGGGGTAATAACCATAATCCCCAGATAAAGCAGCTTAGAGGAGATTATCTCTTGATAGGAACAACAACTACAGTTAATTACCTGGCGGCTGAATTCAAGGCACTGTTGACCCTGGAATCATACAGACACACAAACACCAACAAACAAACCTACTAAGTACAACAAAATTACTCATTCTGTATACAAAAAAATCAAGCTTCTGAGTGTTGATTAAGTCTTCAATTGACCCCCCCAAAGTACATACAGAGCTGCCAACATTTGCATCTTGCAATCGGGGAGATTTTGTACAACCGTCAGGGAGATATTTAGAAGTACATTCCGACAGGAAAAGTGTTTCTATAATCAGGAAGATTTGCAAACTTTTCCAGCAGAACATGGAAAGATTGGTTTGTATTCAGGGAACTGTCTGCAGAATCAGGGAGCGTTGGCAGCTCTGTCCATGCAATTATAAAATAATAAAACAAATTCAAAAAGTTTCACAGAGAAAATATGAACTTCGGTTTTCAAGACAGCTCTGGGTAGTAATAATTGTTTCAGTGAAATGGTTTCAGATAGTTTCTTTGGTGTCATGTCCTCTGCCGTTCCAAAGCTTCCAATTCGGTCTCGATCCGAACCAGCTTTTGAACACCCCCCC
>CM021529.1:14612205-14627011 GCA_010994315.2 Pisaster ochraceus
CACCATGCTGAAATCTGGCATTTCTTGAAAATAGTGAATTAGTATTAAAACTGACATGAATGTGATTTAATATCTTGAACACTGATTTTATATGTGGAGAAATACGTACCGTCTTGAACCTTTGCACGCTTGTCACACCTGGTGACTGTGCCACACTCACCGTTTTGGGAGTCAACGGTTAAGCGCGTAAATCCTGCGTCGCCTAAGATACGCACTACACGGTACAGATCACTTGCATTGGCCGCCATCACAGAGGCCAAACAATGGTAATGTGCATGCATGTCCGCGCCTCACACAGCTCCAAAGCCAGTGATAGGTCTTCCTTAAACCTGAGTGAGGGCACTGTTTGGGCTCGTGTGGTAATATCCAAGGGGTCTTTAAACAGGGACATTGATACTCAAGGTGGTTCAACCAAGGTTTACAGTGATGATGATGTCAGGTTATTTGTGTCAATAGGCCCTAATAAGGTTTTTACTTTGGTCTGATTTCGGATTTGTTTTGCCCTTTTAGAAAAAAACAAAAGTTGTTTTTCAATAGCCTGAGAAGTCTATTAAAGCCATGTATGTGTATGTCAGGCCTTGTAGTGGTTAAAATGTTCCTACTTTCTACCAAATACCATGACCGGTTATTTGAAAGCTCTTATTCTCATCTATTTGGTAATAAACCACAAGGGAAACTGACTGGTTAAATTTTTTAATAATTTGGCTTTGAACAAAGACAAAAAGTTACTGGAGCGGGACTTGAACCAACGACCTCCGCACTAACGTACCGGCGCTCTACCAACTGAGCTATTCAGCCCTATGTTGGCGGTCTCCCTATAAATATCTTTGTCCGGGGGTGCCAGTCGGAAGCCATTCAACCGTTAGCTGCCGTGTAGCCAGGGATCACACCCAAGTTAACAATACAACCTGGGAAGCGGGGTCGATGAGCGAATCAACCCAGTTTTAAGTTTTGGGCAGGAAGTGCCAGGTTTTGTCACGGTGCGGCGCATACTATACCTTGCCAGGTCTAACATATTGTCACTGCGAGGCAACATTCAGCATCCCTACAGTGACACTCACCAGTATCGCCTTTTAATTGTGAGCGAAAACAATTTCTGCACTGGCTGTTCGAACACCAACGCACGCAAATAACGATTCTACGTTTGTATATTTCTCCAGCTGTAATACCATTTCTCATGTACATTTATCAGGATCTTAAGTTTAGCAACTGTGACCTCAGTCATGGTTTACTGAGTTCGTAAACAGCGTCTTATCACATCCGATGGGCGTCTGAAGGCACTCATTTATTTTTTATGTGCATAACGCAACGCACTGGACCTACGGCTTATGCGTCCAATCTGAAAGAGGCAATTACGGTTGAGTGTCTTGCTCAAGGACACAAGTGCCATGACCGAGTCCACTTTCTGACGACACCAGACTTTGAGAGCGGTGCACTAGACCACTTTGCCATGATCGCACGCCACAAAGAAGAACCTATGAAGTTTTTATTTTTAAGTAACTTTTATTAACAATTATCTACTCTTCAATTTAAGACACAGAGTAAGAATGGATTTTTACGGCGGATATATATTTTTGTGTTTGTTTGTATTACTAAAGTGTAGGATAAGATTTGATCTAAACAAAAGCAGTTTTATATACATATTTAGGGGTTCTTTCATACTACATCTCAAAGGCAACAACAATGTATAGACCTTTCTCACTGACGTTACTTTTCTTCTCTTTTCATCCTGCACTTGGTGAGTTTCTAGTTATGATTTCCCTTCTTGTTTCACACCATGCCCAATAAGGGGGGCAGAGGGTACCCCACCCTTATGGTCCCGTACTTTAACACACTACTCTCCTCTTGTACAGAAGTTTTATGAAATCGGTCTTGTCTGGGAAATCCTGCATCAACCGTGGACAAGGGAAAGTAGAAACAGAACTGCTCAGTGTACATAGTTTACTAGTGGAGGCCGTGTCCATATTGGCAACTCTGGCAGCGGCTGAGAAGGGCACTGTAGCCAACAGCCATTGGTCCATGTTGCGAGACATACATGTAGTCAGAAAATGTATTAACTTTACGATAAATAGGTTCCCTGTCCAAAGGAGAAGTTAAGCATGCAATTTTTGCTCAGCGAATAACATTATTGTTAAGATTGAACGGGATACCAGCCAAAATATTATGAAATATGATTCATAAAGTTTTGTGACCAGTTCCATACAAATTTTCAGCGAGTGGTTAAATTTTGACAAACAAGAACTTTTTGCAGCAACCATTTCACTCAGAAACAAGGTTAATCCAAACTCGCCTTTAATTTAAATGTTTTTAGCCCACAATAGACTGATCCAATAAGCTCCGCCCCATTGCGTATTGATCAATCACAGCCCTGATTGCGCGACCAAAAGTCCGACATGCGTGCGCGTATGCGTGCGCGTATGCTTGGCGCGCGCTGCAGAGTTGTGCAGAATAGCATTGGAGAGGTTCACGTGTTCTTGCTCACACGTGCGCCGTGGGCGGAGCCTAATGGATCGGTCTATTGTCAAGGTCACTATGTTCTTATTATGAAGTTACCGATGCTGTTGAGTAGTACTAAGAGTAGCCTAAATATCTTGACACTTAAAAAGTCGGTTCTTTGTCATTCGGCAACAACAAAAAACACAAAAAAAGTAATTTGTGAGTTAGATTTGTATGTCAAATACAAAGCCTAACTGTTTGGTTAAAAGTGAATGCTCAATTCCTCGGACTGTACCCAGTGTTGCTATATCACATGGTTAGTGGTATGGGTTTTTTGTGTGTTATAGTTACATAAGAGGCGACAAACACTCCTACACAATTCTAAATGAAATGTGTGGCCCAAGGAAACCGGTCTTAGCTGGTCGTGGAGGTCGCAATTCAGTAGCTTGGCCCGGAACCATGTTGTATGGCTAGAGGAATCAAAATAGTGCACTCACTTGTTGCTGAACAAGGCATTGAACCGGACAATATTCAAAACCTAACTCGCAAGTGGCTTATGGAAGTCGTAGGACAAGAACCCAAATCATGAGTGCCTTAATGCAGGGTGGATGGAGATTGCTGGTATTTATCTCAAATTGTTTATTTATATCCTGTATTCATTTCTGTGATCTGTATCCTCATGCGTCGTAATATGCTAATTGTTTTTGTAAATCACTAAACTACCAGAGCGAGATGTTTAGTTGTAGTCGCTATTTGTTTCCGGTTTTAAAAAAACAAGGGATTTATTAATTAGCTTGATGTAGAATAGCTGCAATATTGTAGCTCTTAGTCAGATCCCTCAGGTTGACCAACCGTCGTGAGAATCAAGGATTACAATTATCATAACTAAATATAAAACAGCTGCGATATTGAAGCTCTTGGTCACGTCCATCTGGTATATGACCTTCGAGACGATCGAGGGTTACAATTATTGCAGCTAAATATAGATTAGCTGCGGTATCAAGCTCTTGGTCAGGTCCTTCCATTGACCGACCCTTTGGAAGATCAAAGGTTTCACCTATCACAACTAAATACAGAGCAATTGCGATATCCTAGATCTTGGTGATGTCTCTGGTCTACAACCTTCGAGACGATCAAGGGTTACGGTTATCACAAATAGAAAGGAGTTGGTAAATAATCATGCGTGTTATGATGGCTAGAAACCTAAGAATTGACTTGCGTAACTCACAAGGGAGCTGTAACTTAAAAAGATGTGGTGAATCTTTGGTTTTGGGATGGAAACATTCACCCACCCCCCTTCAAAAAACAAATTTAAAGTAAATTTTTTCAATAAAATAAAATAACAGTAATTTTTTTTTAAGGAAATTAATGAATAATCCTTTTAAAATGAGGTGATCATGCTTTTCAGGAAACAATGTAAAACAATGGACTTTTATGGGATTTTGTGCATGTCGTTTTATCAACTTGTCAAACTTATATACGTTAATTAGGGAAGATTTTCTCGCTCATTGTTATATTTTTAACTGGAACTATTTTTTCATGATGTATGGCACTTGCATCAAATTTTCTTAAAAAGTAAATTTTTGCAAAACTTTAAAAAAAAATGAATTTATTTTTTTGATCTATACCAAGCATTCAGATTGGCTCAGTGGTTCCTTCCCTGTTTTTCACCTCCGCGGACCCGGGTTCCAATCCCGGAGAGTGGAGCCTTGCATGTTGATTGGGTTTTCAGTCTCTAGACTGCCTTGGTTTTTCCTCGTTTCTAAAACTGAGAGTTCTTCCTCATCTCTCTACGCAGGTATCTTCAGACCTAAGGGTCACAGTGCTAAGTCACTGTTTGAGGTCCCTTGGTTTCATTTCCAGAAAGATATTGTAATAATAACATTGACCCCTTTCACAGTGCAGCATGCACCTCCGCACAATGCACGTCTACCATTTCCACCATTTTGGGAGTCAATTCCTGTGTGTACATTTTGACTCCCAAAATGGCGGACAGGATATGCGTGCGATAGTGCGCTGTGCTTGGGGCAAAAGGTCAATTTCAAGCAATGCTATCATGATTTATATGCCTTTAATGTTTGTAGCCACAGGATATCTACTGGTTTAAAAATATCCCCCATACAAAGCTCATTAATACATCCCAATGTCAACAGCATTTCTTGAGTGATAATGCTCTCTCATGTTAACATGTATATGTCGTACATGAGCGTTGATGACACTTTTTGAGTACATAAAAAAGATCGTGCATGTACGACCTTGGCACTGAAAGAGTTCAAACAAGATAATTAATCTATGTATACATAAAGTAAACTGTGCTGTTATTTTGTATACTTGAGTTTTTGAAGTTTATTGTTAGGTGTGCTCAAAAAAAGTTTGATTATTTTCAAGCCTTTGATTTTGTTTTTGTTTTTTCATTGACCTCACTTGTTCTTCAGCTTTTTCTCAGAAAGTGGGAAAATTGTCATCACTGGAAGATTTCTATTAACTGTGATGTAGAGATTGTGTAGTGTAACATCCTGCCTTTTCAGACCTGGGCCCAATTTCACAGCGCTGCTTAAGCATACATTTTTGTGCTATGCAAACATTAGCAGGATACTAGTCGAAGACGGTGCATGTGACATGGTGTTTTGGCTGGTGACCTTATTATGGTAAGCATAGTTTTGTTGTGCTTAGCTACTCCTTGAGCTAAAGCTGCTCTATGAAACTGGGCCCTGGATGTTACCCCTCCCCGTTTGTCAGTTCTTGCATTTTTGTACTATCACACACTCCACTGGCAGAAGTGCATCATAACCCCTAGTATAACGATAAAAATAGGAAAACCTTTTGGAAGTAAGGAGGAGCCTTTATGTAGCCCTTGTAAGGGGCGTGTTTTGTCACACCGACCAGATTTTACGTCAACTTCGCTGACCGAAGCAACTCCCCTGAATGAGCAGAAATAATTTGCTCCGTTGGTCTGTTTGGTGGCCAATACCGAAAGCACATAATTTGAAAAACAGCTCGTGGCAAAGCCTTGGTTCTGAGAGTGGGCATAGGCACTTCTCTTATATCAATGTTAACTAAATTAATGTTCTCAAGTTTACAGCATTTATTCAGTTCCACAAGATGGAACATTGCCTATTAAACCAAACTTTCGGTTTTGAGTTACCAAACTTAAATGCATGAGTGTACCCTTGGTTTTGTTAACCGTTCGATTTGTTGTAATCCTGTATAAATGTAGATATATATACAATTAAACTAACCTGTGAACATTACATGTCAATAGGTGGAGGCAGTTTTTAGTTTTTGCCAAAAATCTGAAGCGATTTCGGAAGAATAATCCATAATTGGAATAGACCTTATGCACATGACGTCATTTGAGTAGGGCGCCCTCGCCTAGAGGTCAAAAGGAGGTTGTTCATTGGCCAATCCTGTGGGCCGCGCGCACAAATCTGTGCGTTTCGATTGTTTCGTCACCGTTTCACCTCTAAGATGGCGGTTGAATGACGTCAATGCATAAGGTCTATACACAATCTAAGAAACGTTTCTCTCAGATTGAAATGTTTTTTTAATTGGGAGTTGTTTCTCAAGTGTTATACATTATCAACAGCTGCAGTGCTTTACCAAGGCAGTTTTTATGGTCATTAATTTTTTGGAGTAATTACCAAAGGTATACCCTCTTAATCAAAGTGTTGGTGTTTAGTTAACAAACTGAAGGATTTGGGTCAACATCAGATGGCTTCAGTTTGGAAAAAAGGGTCGCAGCAAAAGAAAGGAAACACATAGGAATGATTACTCTACTTGTATTTGTCATGAATTGTGTTCTAAAAATTATCACCCTGCAAAATGTATTTAGTTTGTAAAAAAAATATATATATATAATACCCTGCTTATAACTCTGTTATATTTTGTACATCTGTTTACTATCCAGAAGTAACTTGTACATTTATCTTGGCCTTTGAAAGCTTAAGATAATGGCATCTGTGTAAATATGCTAGACAGTCTTAACACTGTAGATAAAGGGTAAACAGTCCTCCCTAACTATTTGACAAGGGATTATTTTTGTTGTTTCATTTATTATGTTATCGGTTTTTTGTTTTAATTTGTTCTCACTTTTTTTTTTCTTTTTTTTTTTCATTGGGTTGGGAAGGCTGAACTAACCACTGTCACCATATACAATATATAAATGCCATTTTCAAAAACATGTATTTGATACTCTTTCAGAGTGATCAAACATCGAAAAAACAAATGGATCTGTACATTCCAAAGAGGAAATTTTGCGCCAGTCAAAAGGGCAAATGTTATGCTGCTCGGATTGAACATCATCAAAATGAAGGAATGCACTAAACAAAATCTCTGTGCAAACATTTACACACCATATATTTGAAATGTCACATCATGGAGCATTTTTTCTAGCTTGACAAAAAATGCAGTAGCAATGTACACTGTTTTAACCTAAGGCTTAATAGAGACTTCTAATTGTTTTCTCTTTTTTCACAAAGACTCTATCTATTGTAAAATGGGTGCATCAGAAAAGTGATCTTGATCTTGGGTCCCCTCTTGGAGGTTAAAGCAGTTAGAGTGAAAAATGGATGTCAAGTCATCTTCTTGACATAAATATTTACAGTCATGAAGCTTGCCTCGAGGCACTCCTTTGTCACTACTAACAATTCCACTATTTTGTTGATCAAAATGTTTCTACATGTAAGTGAATTTTAGAAGAAAAATAATAATAAATAATAATAATTATAATAATAACTCTCGAAATTGTTTAGATGAAATAACAAAATTGCATTTTGAATTTTTCATTTCTGGACGAACCTTTTGAGTTTAGGAAGGTCAAATACTCTTCTTAACTTGAAAAAAAAACCTGAAACAGTCAAGGCACTAACTAACTAAATAAATCATTGTACATAGATTTTTGTCATAACTTATGAGTTTTCTTGCTTCAGTTATTGTCCTAATTTATTCATTTTCAATATTATTGTTAATGTGCTGAACAGAACACTTGTTTTCATATTTTTAATCAAGGTTGTTATTAAAAAATTCATAAACTAATCAAAGGAAAACTGCCATCTTTAGAGTTTCTATGTGTTGGGGTCCATATTCATCTTGCACGGAATTTAACCATAATTCATTCTCTGTACCCATCAGTATTACATTAATTAATTCAGTTAAAGTTGTTGGTATTTGATCAGATGAGAGCAAAAACATGTTACATCTTTTTTTTATATGAGAAACCACCTGAGGGTCAAGGCTACACTTAATTGATTTGGGCTATTGACCCCCCTACTCCTGGGGCTGAAACAGGACTACCCCCTTCACAGTCCGTAAGGATGTAGGCATGGGTATCATCCATTAGGAGCCTGGCTGGTAGAGAAGAATGCACTACCTTCTCAACTTTTTATTATGGTTAGGTGCCTTGCTCAAGGACACAAGTGTCATTACCGGGATTCGAACCTACACTAGACCGCTTGGCAACGAAAAAGGGGGGTTTTGTGAGTTATTAATTGGCCTCAACGTTTCAACTAGCCCGTTCTAGTCATCTAGTGTTAGGAGACAGTCTCCATAGAGACTTCTTTACTTCTCTACATGAGACAAAACAAGTACGAAGGTGCCAAACAAGTTCATTTTCCAACTATACTTAAACCTCACGCCATATATTAAAAAAACAAAAACAATGTTTAAAGGAGAAACCACGAAAGTATTCCATTTTTCAAACTTTTAAACAAAATTATTTCAACAGTAATTCACACAGAAAAACAGATGAGTCGTTAGCTTTCACGCCTATCTATTTATTTCAGCAGGTGAAAGTCCTTAAAAATGTACAATTTGTTAATAAAAAACATTTATTCGTTTAGTTTTTCTGTTGTGCCTCTCAAAAACAAGAACACTTCAATATATAACTTTCCCTCCAACTGTCTGACCATCTAATGTGGTTTTAAACGATAAATAAACTATGCCAGTATGCAATAGACTACTTCATAAAATACTCTGTATGCCTGCATTAGCCATGGAATGAGGTGCATGCTGATCTGTTTAGTGACAAAGTTTGGTCGCGAACTAGACCAGCATTCCACTGCTAGTGCATTCCCAGTATTTACAAAGTTGTCTAAATGATAGCAAACGGTGAATGCATTATACATGTCTGCACACAATGTACTCATGTACAGTTATAGTTCTGATGGTTTGAAATGGTTAGTTAGCTCGCTGGAAAACCGTTACCAAGAGTAGGAGGTGTGGTTTGGTGTTTTTTTCCCACAAGAACCAATATTAGTACTACAAATTTTTAATATTGCTGCCTAATATGCATATTTTAACAGTACAGTATTCACTCACTAAAATAGTAACAGCGTTATTGCAACATAGTCATATAAGAACTGAATTTTTGATAAATGAAGTACGATAGCATATCTTTCCAAAACAACTCCTGGTCCAGACTTTCATGAAATCGTGGCCTACTCTGCAATGGACTTTGCCTCAGTCTGTCAGTGCTCCTTTAAAATATTCTGCTAGAATATTCATATGCCGATTTCCAAATGTATGAGACCTTCACTTGAAAAAAAAATAATAATTCCCACAAGTGGAATCCCACTTCTGCACCCAATTCTAAACAAAAGCATTTCTACTATTCACAAGATTTTGATATATCTCTTCCTTTTTTAAGTAAACCCATGTTATTTATCAATCTGACACAGGTGAATGTCATTATGACACAAGTTTGAGGGTGTGCAGGCAATTCTTTGACTTTGAAATTGTCTCCAAGAATGTTCACATGCTGATTTCTAAGTGCATGACACCTTCACTTGAAAATACATTCAGTTCCCACAGGTGGAATCCCACTTCTAAACAATGCATGTTGTATTATTCACAACATATTGATATATATATATTGATATATGTCTTTCTTTCTTTAAAAGTAAACCCTTTTATCTTCAAAGCAACACATGAGAGTACAAGTTTTAGGGTTTGCTGGCAAATCTTTGGCATATTTTTTAATAAAGTTGTTTCACCCCGGGCCCAATTTCAAATGGGTGCTTAAGCAAAAAAGTAGCTAAGCACAACAACAAAATCAGAATAAGGTTACCAGCCAAAATAACATGTCACACGTACCATCTTCGAGAGGTATCCTGACAATTTTTGCTTAGCAGAAAAATGTTCAGCAATTATTTCTGCTTAAGCAGCTATTAAGTTGGGCCCTGATCAAAATTGTTTAACAATTCAAAAATCCTAAATCAGTTCCTTTATTGCCTCATTTTGATGGGTTCAGTACTGCACAGGCCAACCAACTTTTGCATAAAAGCCTAACGTTTACCAATTTCAGCAGGGTCCAGCCTATCTTTTGGCTGTTGATTAAAGGTAGGGTCATATATTGGTTTTTGTCAACGTAATAGCACTGATTTATCTATAGGCCAAATTATAAAGAAAGATACAATAAAAGTCACATTTGGAAGTTTCAGCTGAATACAGTGTGTACTTGCTGAGAAAACAGCAAACAAATTGTCATAGTGTTTTTGCAAGAACATCGAATCCATCAACGTTAAGCGAGGTGACAGAGAGTACCAACGGCATGTCCGGCCGCAGCGTTCACAAATGCACAGCAGCCCTCAGAAATCTGAGAAACGATTCATCATCATACTGAATTGTTTGTCAGATTCAAACGTTTTGGGGTGAAAAATCTTCCAAACCATTTCGAAAGGGATGCTTTTTCAAAATAGTTACTATCAACAGCTGCAGTACTTCTCACCACGTAACTTTTTATGGTAATTATTTGTTGGAGCATTTACCAATCTATGACCCTACCTTAAGAAGCAGATGTTAAATTATGTACAAAGTTTTCAAATATACAAACAAATAATAATGGATACAAAATATAGAAGCGGCTTACAAAAATTACAAAAACACCATAAATACACTGTATGAGTAATATGTATACTTTACAAGTACATTACTAAAGAAATCTAGTACTGCAGATTTTTAGGCATTATTATATAATGAATACAATTTCAGATGCAAACCATGCACAAAACAAATACATAAATACCCAGTTTGTGCATTTCATCCTTTTTTTTCCCTCTGCGATTAAAAAGAAAGCATTTTTTTCCACCTTAAATTTTTGTGCATGTCAACACAAAATGCAAAGATGTCAGTCACAAAAACAGTTATAGCCAAACGAACATGTAGCATATAATTACTAGTACTTTACCTCTTCTTCTCAGCTCATGTACTTTAAATACATCAGGGATGAGAATTTCAGACTTTTATCTGAATTCAGACTTTTTAAAGTCGACCTAGTTAACCAAAAATACTGTATTTTTCTTCAAATTAAATAAGTCATGTTCTCTTTGATCTACTTCTCTAGCTCTGAGGATACTGTTCCCAAAAGCTCCTCTGAATCTATAACTCCAGGGGTTATCAAATGGTGGAAATGCCATCATTTCAATGTACCGCCTAAGATCTAGATCCCAGTTTCAGGCTTTTTTGTCAGCAGGGACTCTCATCCCTGATACAAATAAAGTGTACCTCGCACACAGCAGTACAACACACTATATAAACCTATAAACCTAAAACCTTAGTAACTGCACGTTACTTACGTTTATAGTTTACAACTTGAAATCAAACTCTACTTCTACTTTGTTACTCGGCAGGATCCATAAATCCATATAAACGCCGTGGAGCAATTATAGTTAAGTGTCTTGCTCAAAGACACAAGTGCTGGGACTGTGATTTGAACCCACAATGTGATGACTTAGCCACAACTTTAATTCAGTGTGTAGACCGCTCGGTTAAGACACGCAGGTTTAAGCTTTTGGGTGCAAAGGTTTGAAGACACCCAAATGGCACTCCTTTTTTAGGCACTTCAGACATGACTGTATATTCACTGTCACTACACCAACAGGCCTTAGTACAGATGATGTCACAGTTTGTTTACCACTTTGCAGAAGAATGGGAAAGCTTCGTGTCTCTGCTCAACCCTCAGAAATGCTGTACCCAGTAACAGCACTTAGGCAATGCAGTAACGAAACCGTGACGCCATCAGTAGAGGGGTCTATTCATGGCATGTGTAAACAAGGCCAATTTAAAACAACAACAAAATAAAAGTTACAATTTTGCGAGTGAAAGATGCCCGACAGCCTGGAAGCTGCATACAGAATACTTGTTGGGAGTTAAGGATATGAGTTAAGTCATTGTCAACCAAATTTTTAGGACATTTTCAGCTTTGTGTGCTTTAAAAAAAAAAAAAAATGATATTGTCCTTGTGGGGTGAAAATTACATGCAGGTCATAATGAGAAACAAACGATCAAATTTGTTTGGCCTACAACCACATGTATAGTCACGCTATAAAACCAGATGGATAGTGTAAATCTGTGAACTTTTATTATTTCAATGTTACCAATGTAGTGCATGACCATACACAAATGAATGCATGTACCAACAGGAAATGAGTAGTTGTGATCATGTAAATTCTTTGGCTCAAAATTTGGCTGCCCGAATGTTTGGCTGAGAAATCCCTTGCTACACTGGGGTATCCATAGCATTGACATTGACTGCAACGACCAAATCCGTCTCGTACAGAGGTTCCCTCCCCATTTCAACTTCTTCATTTTTGTCCAGCGGCATCTGAGGCCTAGGTGGGGATTGGGTTGGATAACCCTGGCCAGGCGATACTGGGGTTTGAACCTTCGAGTCCGGTTTAGAGTAAGCCTTCGCTTTGCTGCGGAACAATGGAATGCGGTCGCGGTTCCAGCAGAGGAAGATGGAACCGATGATGCAAGCGAGGATAACTAGTCCAGGGATGACCACAGACATTATAATAACTGCTAGGCTGCCTGGATGAGAGGTTGCTGTAGGAAAAAAGGAGGTATAACATTTTGTTTTAAGTAGTTGATAACTGTGTCGCCCCATGCAAAAAACAAACAAAACAGGAACTTTTGGAATATAATAATTTAATAAAATAAATGAAATCAAACTGTAGTATCTTACTCTTATTCTTATTCATTTGTTTAAACCAAATGAGATAATAATTTTTTCTTCTTGGTCATAACAAGTGAAAAAGTAGCTGTCGGATAGCATCGGAACCTAGTTTTTCTTCTCCTTCAAAAAATCTCCCCTTGAACTTTGAAGTGCAGACTCACTCTAGGTGAGGATATAACACACTATATTTGTGCAAATAATAATGACTAGAACCAGGTTTATGTAGTTCCTACTTTTTGTTATATAACATCTTTACGGTCAAAGCAAATCTTTATGGCATTCTCTTTGATGCGTACATTCTACATGAGAAGCCGATAATCCTGTAATCCTGTAATCATGTAAAGGGATTAAATTTCAGGAATTTTCAACAAGTTCTGCATAGATCAGTGGAATGTTTCCTACTTATCAACTGATATGATCCCTGATCGAGAATCTGAAAATAAGAACACATTTTCTATTATTATTAATACAGATAGTACGCTTCTTCTTTTTTTACTGATATGTTGTGTGGTTGCCAAAAATTTTTTTATTTTAAAACAGGAAATACAATCAAAAACTCATAAATATAGTCGAAATCCCCCAAAACAGTCACTGCTCATGTTCAGTGCTGGCACAACAACTTAAACTTAAAAACATAATAAGTAAAAATATTGCTCCTTCTCTTTGCTTAGAAACTGAAAATAACAGAATTAATGCTTACCACTTACTCCTCCAACATATGCACAGAACATAACAACCACTAAAAATGCGTTAACATTTGCCATGGTGATTGTTAACAGAATCTTCGTCAATCTTCAGCCTCCTAGACAAAACTATTCCAAAACTATTTATAAACTAGATCAACTTTATTTTGCAGAAAACAATCTTGAAAGTGACATGACACTGTTTATAATCATCATCATCCACGCGCATTTCCGGATTTGTGTTGATGTAAACAGCACCCACTATATACTACTACAGCGCCCAAACTGACACAGCACCACCACTCACCAGACTGAACTAAGCACTAAATTTAGTGCCAGCTGGCGAGATATTTGGTGCAAGCGCCAAACTTCCAAAACCTTTGTCAACGACCGTCAAGGACAGTGCTAACAAAATCAAAAGTTCGTGATATACCTGGGTTTTTTTAACTGCGATGTTTTCATATTAAAAACGTCAAATCTTATGTTATTTCTTCACAAACGTCATTCTTATATCCAAAACCATCATACCTACTGCTAGCTAGGCGCTCTCCATTAATCAATCTACTAATTAGCTCAGCCCAACTAATTCAATGATTGCATACTTATGGCCCGTTTGCGAGTTAACTAAACACGTTCTAGATTAAACAGGCTAATACCTGATTTTCATTTGAAATGTTTTCAAAGTAAAAACATGAAATCATCAGATTTTTTCTCACAGATGTCTTCCTTATATCCCAAACCATCAAACCTAGGTGCCCCCAATTATATAACTCACTAATTAACTCAGCCCAACTAATCAAATATTTGCATAATGTGGCCCGTATGCGAATTTACAAAATACAACAACCTAATTTTCATTTGAAATGTTTTTAAAGTAAAAACATGAAATCATCAGATTTATTTTACAGATGTTTCCTTATATCCCAAACCATCATACCTATGCTCCCCCAATTAATCAATACACTAGTTAACTCAGCCCAACTAAAAAAACATTTGCATACAGAAAAACTGATTTAATTAATGTCTGGTGATATTGTTACTTTCAGTGGGTATATTATAATATGTGTGAAGGACTGTTTATGTATCTTGTGTAAGAATCTCAAGTAAGTCAAATTGTGAGATTGAGGTGCATATAGTTTAAAGGTGTAAATCAGTGGAAATCGTGTATAAATGTCATTTTCATAAATCCTTTCTATGTCGCACTTGCATTTGTTTTTATGAACCACTCAGCACGCCCGGTACCAGACTGAACTCAGCACTAAATTTAATGCCAGCACCAAATGGTGCTGGCGAGAAATTTGGTGCTAGCACCAAATTTCAAAAACCTTTGTCAAGGACGGTGCGAACAAAATCAAAAGTTCTCGTGGTATACCTGTTTTTTTAACTGTGATGTTTTCATATTAAAAACGTCAAATTTAATCTTAATTTATTTCTTCACAAACGTCATTCTTCACAAACGTCATCGTACCTACTGCTAGGCGCCCTCCATTAATCAATCTACTTATTAGCTCAGCCAAACTAATTAACTAAACAAGTTCTACATTAAACAGGCAACTACCTAATTTTCATTTGAAATGTTTTCAAAGTAAAAACATTAAATCATCAGATTTTTTTTACAGATGTCTTCCTTATATCCCAAACCATCATACCTAGGCTCCCCAATTAATCAATCCACTAGTTAACTCGGTGACTGCTCTATATTCCGACATCCCTATGTTCCGACACCCCTATGTTC